>CATIWF010012872.1:0-43414 GCA_949630135.1 Balakata baccata | reverse complement strand
GGCATGCATACAATTTGAAAAAGTGAATTTATACCCAAAAATAAAATCTAAGCATCCATTTGAAAGAAAAAAATTTCAAGGTCGCTTCATGCTCCCTCTTACCAACCTTGGGTAGCTTCAATGGTTTTGCTTTCCACCCTGAAAATTTGAAAGAAGTAATTATAAGGGTGAAGTTTTTATAATTCTGGTGAAACAAAACAAAACCAAATCTAATCTAACGAATCAAGCGTCTTACCCTAAAACAACGCACAAATCAATTTCACAAAATTATATGCCTAACGAAATTACCTTGCTTGGAAGACGTGGCTGGCACCTAGGAATTCAAAAGCGATTTGCAGAATTAGAAGAGAAATTTGGAAAGAGACGAAGATAGACCTAACACTAATTCGCTCAATTATTGCAGATATTTGCATAGTATGGGCGGCTCAGACTTTGGAACAGAAACGGGGAATGAAGATGACGGCAGCGAAATTGGATGTTAGGCCCGAAAAAACCGAGGGTGAAATAAGTTTGGCAGATAGATTACAGGAGAAGAGTTTTGAAATTTTGAAAAACTAAATAATAGAAGGCAATATGCTGATTAGGACCTAAAAATTTGGACTAGAGGAATGAATGAGTTTGGTTATTTAGGTTATATTTTTTTAAATGGTTATGGGTTTAATGAAAGAGTTGGTTATATAAGGAATATTGTTCTAAAAGTAATTATGTAGACTAATTATCTTTTTTCTTTTTTTTTTTGAAATAACATATGGAGCCTTATCCAAACCCAATTTATTATATTTTCCTATTTTTAATTCAAAAATTATTATTATTATTATTATTATTTTAAATGGAAATGAGGCATAAGTCTAAGAATATTAGACAAGGCAGATCCTAAAAAACAAAGTGTCCATTGCATATTATCCTATTACCCAGCTCACTAGGAGCATCATTCAGTTCATATTATCCTTTTGGCGTAACAAAACCAATATTAGGCAAATGATTTGAGTAACAATTAGCTTCCCTATAAATATGTTTGAGATGAATTTCTCAATCTAAATTCATCATCTTGAGTCTCTCTTGAACCAAAGCTTTTTGGCGTTCTGGAACAGGTGCAACTTGATTAATCATGTCTGCAGAAGTTTATTGTCTGCGTCCACTGATCAACTTCTTGAAATCGCGCCGCCACGCACTACCCTAACGACCGTTGTAACAACGTTCCAGAATTCTCAAAATTTTAAAAAATCCATACCTTTTCTCCTCTCCAACATACGTTGCCAACGGCCTCACCCTACTCCACTTCCTTCCCTTAGTTACTCTTCCTCCTCTTGCCTTTACCAGCCATGAAATCACCAAAAAATCTGTCTTGAAATTTACCATTCCCCCCATTGTGATTCTTGAACGGGAAAAATCTGTCTTTCCTCCATTATGATCTTTCTTTAGGATCTTGATTTTCTTAGCTTCTCCGTTATAATCTGAGTTTGATTCTCGTTTTGGCTATGGCAGCGTTGGCACCTGGAATTCTATTGAATCTCTTAAATGGAATGAATACAGGGACAAAACCCACAAGCGACCACCGAAGCTCGCTTCTTCAGGTTACAGATATTGTTCCGGCTGATCTTGACGAGAAAAGTCTTTGGCCTGAACATGGATTCTTCATCAAAGTTTCTGATTATTCCCATTCCATTTATGTTAGTCTTCCGTCCGAGCAATATGATTTTGTTCTCAGCAATAAAATGCAGCTGGGTCAGTTCATTTACGTTGATAGATTGGAGCCAGGATCTCCAGTTCCCGTCGTTAAGGGAGCAAAGCCAGTTCCAGGAAGACACCCATTAGTGGGCACACCAGAGCCATTAATGGGTCTTAGAGAAAAGGAAAAACGAGGCGAACAAAACCCAAATTTGAAAGTTTCCGGTCACAGGAGAGGCTCTTGGGGAACAGGGCATACTGGGGAAAGTGGGATTTCATCTCCAATGGTTTTAAAGCCAATTCCTTTGGATTTTGATCAGTGCACTCCAGTGAAACAGAGGGTAAGCTGTGGTAAGCCAGCATCTCCATTGATAAGAGGACGAACAGGCAAAGATGGAAGTGCCACAGCCGCCGGAATTAGGTGTTCCTTTGGTGGTGGCCTACTGTCTAAAATGGTGGACGCAAAAGCAGAATCCCCTTCATTACTTAGAAAAAGCTGCGTTGCAACTTCCTTATCCAAGTTTCCGAGAAGCAAAAGTGTGGCTAGAATCCCAATTATTCCCTTCAACTCATCTGTAGGTACATTTAACCATTTTCTTTTTGTGACCTTCATTTATTGATTAGCTATAGGAAAGAACTGGATGCTTCTCAAAATTGTCCTTTAATTTTCATCAAATAACCTCTTCTATAGGAAAAGAAAAGTACAGCTCCTCCACCAAATTTGAGGAATGAAAGGCCAATGCCTTCTCTGAAAATGGCTGCAGATACACAGTGCTACTCAAACTTTCTCCAAGAATTGCGATCTCAGTCTGATAATTCAGCTTTTGGTGATAGTTCTAGTATGTCCATCAATTTGCGAGGAAAATTAGGCATCCTGGGCAAGGTGAATTTAAGATGCTTAGCTCTCATCTTAAGTAGAGTAATCACTACTTGTGGGATTCTCTTTTACCAACTTTTGCACTTAACAGAAAGCTATTGAACAGAGAGAAACAGCTCAAAAAACAGCTCTTCAAGCCTTGAGGGATGCTTCTGCAACCGAAACTTTAGTTCGATGTCTCAGGTATTAAAACTTCTCTGGTTCATTATTGTTGAATTATATTTTTCTTCCCCTGTTTGTTCAATTATTATCTAGGCAAGAAATTTTGAACTTGTGTTCTACCATTGTAGGATGTTTTCGAACTTGAGCAAATCTGCTAAACCAGAAGCTCCAGCAACCTGTTTTGATCAGTTTCTTGAATTCCATCAGCAAATTGTGCAAGCAGTTAATGAAATGAAATTCATGCAAGTAGCTAATTCAGCTACTGAAATTGCTCAAAATGCAAAAGTTGAAAAAAATAATACAAAACAAGCGGAGGAGTTCCCTATCCCTATCTTACACGAACTTGTACACAACTCTATGGATCAAAGGAGCTCAGAGTTAAATTCATCAAATCGAAGAACAGCATTAAACAAATCAATAGCAGCCTTTCCTGAAAGGAGTGAACAAAACAGGACAAAATTGGAAAAGCTCTTACGATCAAGCATTAACCAGAAAGCCTCATCCGACCCAGTAGTAAAACTGCCCCTTGAAGCTGTAACTGAGAATGACGAGAACAATGCTCCGGGTTGTTGCAGCAGCAGTTTAAGCAACACAATTAAATTGGGTAAGCAGATTGAAATCGAGGCAGGAAATTGTTTTATGAATTTCCTAGAAAAATCAATTGAAAACTGCATGAAGAAAGCTAAAGGCAATAGTATTACAGCAGATAAGGATGCCAACAGAGTTCCTCAGTCTCTAATGCTGAAAGTCATAAATTGGGTGGAAGTAGAACAATGTGATAGCAGTAGGAGGCCAGTTCATCCTAAGGCGGCACAGATATGCCGAAAGCTGAGGATCAAGATGAAGAAGAATCCTTGATTGAGAAATAACAATTTATCCATGAGAATTAGATTGTTAAAGATTATGTAGAACATAATTTTTTACGGCATTATTTGTTTGTGTTTTGGAAGTGATGTTTCAACTATATATATATATATAAGTGGAAGTTGGGGAAAGGTAAAATTATCAAAATCCGATATGATTCTATTATTTAATTGAGTTATTTTTATTATTTACTAATTGAATTTATTAATAAATAGTACTAATAATTCATTAATTAGAAATTTAATTTTATTATGATTAAGTAACTATGTTTTATATAAAAAAATTAAATAACTAATATTTAAAAAATAAATTAATAAAAAATATTAGTGTCCAACATTATTATTTTTTTATATTCCATGAATACTATTAATGAAAATCAGTGTTATTATTTTTAATTACAGTTAAGTGATAATTATAAATAAAACTCCAATATTTAATTAAATTTTTAATTTAACGTCCAATATTTTTGTAAATTCAGTGAATATTATTATTTTTAATTTATGAATTACAAATAAATGATAATTATAAACATTTAGTCTAATTTTTAATATAATGTCCAAAAAACTGACATTGAATAATAAATAATTGATATATTTAGAGTTATATAATATCTCTTATTTTTATTATATATAATAAATATTGGATCATTTATACAATGATTATTGTTGGCCGTTTTTTATATTTTATCTTGATTCTGCTTTAGTCCATATCTATAATTAAGTATGAGAATACTCAAATGAGAAGTTTTGCAATATTAGAATAAAAAATATTAAAAATACAATTCAATAATTAATTTTTCTTAATTATATACATAACAAATTAAGTTTTTAAAATTTATATGCATAGTAAAATATAATTTTCTTTTCTATTAAAATATAAAAATTAAATATAATTAACAAATATTAATATTTAAATTAAATGTGACTTAAAAATAACTAAAATTACATAATAATTAAAAATAACTAAAATTAATTTATTAGATAAGATTATTATTATTAAAAATTACTCGTGTGGATAATTAGAAATAGGGAGACATACAAAATGATCGTGAAATATTTATATATACTACTTATATTTTATATATGATTTTTAATAATATATAAAATAATAATTTTCATATAAGTTATAGTACGAATTCAATATCTAATAATTACGTACAAGACACATTAATGAAAAATCATTATATATATATATATATATATATCTCCCTTAGTTTTGAAACCTATACTATTTGCTTAATATAGTTTGATATAATACACTAAGAGATTTGAAAATTATACTATTTTTCCTATGAAAATTTAATATATTGCACTAATATCTCATTACTAGTTTGATTTATTATACTAGTAAGTTTGACATATTGTACTATTATCCTTCCAAGCAAAAAAAAATATTATTTCTTATTAACGGTAAATATTTTAAAATTTAACATAAGGACTGTACAGTTTAAGAGAAATAAAATAGAGAAGACAAATTGTATATTTTTCAAATATCAGGGAGGTACTAATATATTATGTCAAACTATATAGGTTAAATAGTAATTTTTTCTATTTATTTCAATATAACATATGTGAAAATAAAAACCAACAATAATTTAGATAAAATTATATTTCATTACAATAACCCTTTTCAAAGTGTCATATTTTGAAATCTTATAATGATATATTTATAAATGAAATTTGTTGTCTTTTTCAATACATAATACAAGGTAAATTTGAATTTTGGTGAAATATACTAGCTGATTTATTAATTTTAGAAATAAATTATGAAGTCTCTCATATTTAATTCAAATAACTAAAAAGATTTTCTATTACTTTTAAATAAAATATTTTATTAATCAATAAGAATATTTTGTTAATTTTGTTAGTCAATTAAAAGATACATGATACTCTTATGTATTTATTGATGAATTTGATATTTTTTTTTTATTTTTTATAAAAAGTTGAAATCAAGAATTAGGAACGTATCAAATCATCACAACTAGGCTTGACACGACTGTAACATTGTTCATCATTTTCTTGGGCTCAATGATATTATTAAATTTTAAGACAAATTTGATATTTTGTTAACTTAAAAAGTACATTAAAAAAATAACAAATTTGATGTTTTGGTATTAATTTTTTTTTGGTATTTTTCAAGATAAAAAAGAATGATAAATTTGATAATTTTTTGTATATAACATAAAAAATAAACGGAATGACTATTTGGTATATTAAATAAGATACGCGAAACTTCATAATATATTTCAAAAAATAGAGAAACTAACTAATATATTCAACTAAATATCTGAAATTATAGTAATTTATCCTAGGATATACAACTTGTTTTAGTCCAAACTTCTAAATACACATACAAAGTATATTATATACAATTTTTTTTTTGAAAATTTCAATGGGGACTTGATCCCCCACTCGCCCTAACCTGCATCCGTCATTGTATATAAAAGTGTAAATGAGATTATATGAGTCTCTTTCAACTTAAGCAGATGTTTCGACTTCAAATTTTGGGTATATAACTACCTTAAAATTTATGAAGAAATGTTTTACTGCATTTGAGATCATATACAATACGAGTATGATTAGTTTTAGTGTATGATCATAGTTAGTTGAGAATACCCATAATTTGTTAATTTATCGATAATATAATAGATTGAATCTATATAAAAATTTTCAATATATATATATGATACCGATGCGCCTGTAATTTGTAATTTTGGAATGAAAAAACCTAATAAAAAAGGAATTAAATTGTAAATGTCAACAAAATTTAAAAGCAAGAAGAAAAGAAAAAGAAATTTTAGGAAGTTTTTAAAAATAACCTTAAAAGTTCTAAAACTCTAAAAATAACATAAAAAAGTTTAATTTTTAGAAAGGTAACTGTTTCTTTTTATAATGTTTTCATAATACCCTTAATAAAAAAAAAGAAAATATTAAATATTATTCTTCTTCGTTCTCTTTTCTACATAAAAAGTTTTTTTATTTGTAGAAATTCATCTTTAAAAATTAATTACTTACACCAAAACGAGTTCTACTTCCAAATGTAGTACCCAAAAAATTTCCAACAAACATATAAATAGAACAATAAAATCAAAATTTATGGTTTTGCAACATTTCCATAAAAAAAAAGTTTTCTCTCCATGAAATTTTTTTTATCAAGTCACAAAAACTTCCCTTGGATTCTTATTAGGGGTGTGCATTGGTTCGGTTTTAAACTGAACCGATTATAATTTATCAAAATTGAATTGAACCAATTAATATTTAAAATGGAACGGAAATATTTCGGTTCGGTTCAGTTTTTTTAAATAATTAATTAAATTTATATAATTAAAATTATAGTTTATCAATTATAATATATTAGAACAAAATACCATAACTTTATTAATTATAATAAAATTAAACTAATTATCATAACTTTATCAAACATATATATATAAGTTAAAGTCATAATTAAATAATATAATTATAGATTAAGATAAAATATCATAAATTGTGATAAATTGATATAATCATTACTTCATCAACTACTATAATTATTACAAATTAAATTTAATTACCAAAATTTTATGAATTATCATAAATTCAAATCAATTATCACAACTTTCTAAATTGTTGTAAATTAGAAACTAATTATTATAACTTTATCAATTACTCCAAATTAACATTAGTTAACATAAATTAAAATAAATTTGTATAGTTCGTGACTTTATCCTACCATAAATCAAAATAAAATATTACAAATCATAATTTTTTATTAGAAGTTATAATAATTCATTAAAAATATATATATAAATAAAAATTCGATCGGTTCAGTTTTATCGGTTTTTAAACATTTAAAATTGAACCGAATAAATCAAATTTTAAATGAAAAACCGAATTGAATAAACAAAAAACCAAATAAATCAAACCGAATAAATCGAAGTTTGCATACTCCTAGTTCTCAATATTTAAGCAAATTTTGCTTGAAACATTATCCAACTAAATAAAATGAGGAAATGAGAAGAAAAAAATCAGAACTTCATTTTTACCTTATTTCCCATCTAGACCGAGACTCAACTTTTCACTTTCTTCCATTATTTTTTTTAAATATCTTTCCTTATTTTTCCTTCTTTAGCCTATTTGGAATATGAAAATCTTTCATAAATTGAATTTCCACTCATTAAAACTCTTTCTTTCATTTTTTTTATCTAGTATAAGCATTAAATTGAGAATGAAAAAGAAGCATTTAGATATAGTAGAGAGATGATGATAGGAAAAAGTCTTTCTACGATAAAAAAAGCCTCTCTATGATGGGACTATCGTATTTACTTTAATTACATTAAATAGCATTTATAAATATTTGAAATTGACCTAAGAAAAAATTTAAAATTCTTTAATTGAAGAAAATTAAAGTGAATTTAATATTCTAATTCAAACTTAGTAAGAATTATTCATAGAATAGTGTATTTGGATTTTGAGTAATAAAAAGTTGAGTTCTTGTAACTAATATACATTTTATTAAATTAATCTCACAAAATATCTTATTTGAACTTAACTGAAGAAAACAAATGCCATTTTGAATTTTTAGTTCACATAAAGGTACACATTGTTCATAACATATAATTCTTCATTTACTATATAAGACTTTTGTGCCCAAAATTGGGTTACTTGAAACTTAAAGTTACAATTTATGAAATTGGACCCACCAAACTTCTTATATTAACTCTAATTGAAGATAATTGAGTCATATTTGACCATATCATAGTAAAAATAATCAATTTTATATTTGTTAGAAATCTTTCTACCATAAAGAGACCATCTTCAAATCATAGAGAGGCTTTTCTGGCTGTATAGAGTTTTTTCCTATCATAATTTCTACTATCTCTATCATCATCTCCACAGTAGAGAATTTTGACTGTAGAAAGATTTTCTTTACAAACAGTTTCACCATCTCTACTATCATCGTTATCATAGAAAATTCCGACTATAGAGAATTCCGACCATAAAAAGACTTTTTCTACTATAATATCTATTATAAAGAATCCATATCATAGAGAACCCAACCGTAGAGAGATTTTCCCTACCATCATCTCTACCGTAAAAATCTTTACAGTAGATAGATTTTTCCTACCATCATATAGAATTCCGATTGTAGAAAATTCTAACCGTAGAAAAGCTTTTTCTACTATAATCTCTATAATCATCTCTACCATTATCTCTACTGTAGAGAATTTTGGCCGTAGAGAGATTTTTCTACCATTATCTCTACCATAGAAACTTCTGACCGTAATGAGGCTTTATTTATCATCATCTCTAATCTCTACCTTCTTTATCATTTCTCTACCATATCTTTACCATCTATCTACCATCTCTACGAGAATCTTGAACCTAGAGAATTCCGACCAATGCTTATAAGTATTAATTAATAGGAGCATTTAAAGATCAATTGAATATTGTTATTTAACTATTATTGAAAATAATTAAGACTTATTTGAATTATTAATTCACATTAGGTAATAATTGTTCATTTGTGTATTGGATTTTTAGTATTTTAATATACAAAATCAAAATCATAATCACGAGAGTATGAATATGAAGATGGTCGTTGAATTTATTTTCAATGAAAGCAACACTTTTTTTATTGCGACTTTACTTCTATTTTAGAAATGAATCTTCATTTACTTTTTCTGCATTCAGTTCTCACATCTCTAACAAACTGGTAAAAAATTGAGAGAGATACGAAGTTGAAGAATGGGAACTATTACAAAGTGATGTGGTTTTAAAACTTATTATAATAGAAATAAAAGTGTAATTTCAACATTTTATATTTATTTTTTTAAATATAAAAAAGATTATTATTCAAATATAGTATTAATTTCACTAATAATTATTATATTTTTAATAATTTATATAAAAATAATTTTTTAATTTTTTTTTTATAAAAATCACTAAATTTTATTTTGTTTAAGTTCATAACAAACTGAAAAAAATTTAATATCAATTTTTAATAATTAAATAATTTGATATTAATTTATAATAAAAAATAAAATTAGTATTATTTGTGCAATCAGGTTCAGCGGACACAAGCGTAACAGAAGAACCCTCAAAGAAACACCTGATTAAATTTTCCCCTTTTTTGATCAGAATTTTCTCGTTAAACCCTATCACTTCCTCGTCACTGTCCAAATCTGAGATTCAAGAATGGATCTTCTCCAAAGTTACAGAGACGGCGGTGAATTGGATGAACGTGAAGACGAAAACCCTAGTTCCTCGCCCGATTCATCTCCGCCGCGCCTCCTTCCAGCCAAATCCGCTGCTCCAAAAGTCGATAATACTAAGCTAGCTCTAACGGTGGCTCAGGTAAACCAGACTCTCTCTAAGCCGATTGACCCTGCGCAGCACGCAATCGCCTTCAACCCCACCTACGACCAGCTCTGGGCTCCCATTTACGGCCCCGCTCATCCGTACGCCAAAGACGGAATCGCACAAGGCATGCGCAACCATAAACTTGGCTCTGTGGAGGACGCCGCCATTGATTCGTTCGTTTTCGATGAGCAGTACAACACTTTTCACAAGTATGGCTACGCTGCCGATCCCTCGGCCTCTGAAGGTAACAATTTTGTAGGTGATTTGGATGCTTTACAGAAAAATAATGGCATTTCGGTTTATAATATCCCACAACACGAGCAAAAGAAACGAAAAATTGAGAAAAAGAAGGAAGCCGAGGAGGATGAGGGTGAGGATGTAGATCAGGATGTAGACAAGGCAGAGATTGATAATCCTGCTACCGATGCATGGTTGATGAAGAACAGAAAGAGCCCGTGGGCAGGCAAGAAGGAGGGTTTGCAAACGGAACTGACGGAAGAGCAGAAGAAATATGCAGAGGAGTACGCGAAAAAGAAAGAAGAGAAAGGAGGGGTTGAGAAAGGAGAGGTTGTTGCTGATAAGAGTACTTTTCATGGCAAGGAAGAGAGGGATTACCAGGGCAGATCATGGATTGCTCCACCTAAGGATGCTAAAGCAACTAATGATCATTGTTATATACCAAAGAGACTGGTGCATACATGGAGTGGGCATACGAAGGGAGTTTCTGCGATTAGGTTTTTCCCCAAGTATGGCCATTTGATTCTTTCTGCAGGGATGGATACGAAGGTGAAGATTTGGGATGTATTCAATTCAGGCAAATGTATGAGAACTTACATGGGTCACTCAAAGGCTGTTAGGGATATTTCGTTTTGTAATGACGGGACTAAGTTTCTGACTGCTGGATATGACAAGAATATTAAGTACTGGGATACTGAGACTGGGCAGGTTATCTCCACTTTCTTCACTGGGAAGATTCCATATGTTGTTAAACTCAACCCTGATGATGATAAGCAGAATATATTGTTGGCAGGTATGAGTGATAAGAAAATTGTTCAGTGGGATATGAACACAGGTCAAATTACTCAGGAGTACGATCAACACTTGGGAGCAGTGAATACCATCACTTTTGTGGATAATAATAGGAGATTTGTCACCTCGAGTGATGATAAATCACTTCGTGTTTGGGAATTTGGGATCCCTGTTGTTATAAAGTATATTAGTGAACCTCACATGCATTCTATGCCTTCAATTGCTGTCCATCCCAACACAAATTGGTTTGCTGCACAAAGTTTGGATAACCAGATTCTTATTTACAGTACTAGGGAAAGGTTTCAATTGAATAAGAAGAAGAGGTTTGCTGGGCATATTGTAGCAGGTTATGCTTGCCAAGTCAACTTCTCACCAGATGGACGGTTTGTTTTGTCGGGAGATGGTGAGGGTAAGTGCTGGTTTTGGGACTGGAAGAGTTGTAAAGTCTTCAGAACTCTCAAGTGTCATGAGGGAGTGTGCATTGGGTGTGAGTGGCATCCATTAGAGCAGAGTAAAGTGGCAACTTGTGGTTGGGACGGCCTCATTAAGTACTGGTGAGTAATATAATGCTAAATAATTTTTGTGCTTTGTTTCCAAAGAGATGTTGGTCTGAAGCATAAGAGGATGAAATAGAGCACCAAGTGCTTGCATTTATTTTGAAGCTTCTGTAGAATGCTGTGAATCTTTTTGTTTCACAAAGATTACCAAATTAATTGGTGCCTGTTATATGATGTTTTATCATTTATCTGTTCCACTCTAGTGTCCAATTTGTCATCCATTTTCCATACCATATACTTGTGTGCATTTGTGGCGCTATATTTTTGACATGCATGTTTAGTTGACATACATTAGCCCTTCTAGTTCCGTAGACCAGTTCAGTGTTGATGCTTACAGTCTTGTCTTTATATCCGACACATTTAATAGAAAGCTGGGCTTAATTCCAATGTCTATATGATGCTTTATTACCTGTCTCATGTGCCAATATTAGATGTAGGAGCTCCAGCTTTGCTTTCTTATGAATTTCTGAACAAATTAGCTTACAAGCTTGAACGAGTTTAGGTTTACTTGACTCTCTAATTAAAGGAGCTGTGAAAGTGTGCTCAAGCTTATATTACTAATCGTGATAACTAGAGTAGGAGTTCTTATCCAGCCATGCTTTGAGTAACCCATGAATGCTTGCATTTGCAGGCCTAGTAAAGATTTGTATTAGTGATAAATACTCACTTAGCCTGCTTTTTGCATTTTTTTTTTTATGTTGACAAGCATTGACGTGAATGAAGTCTGAAATTGCAATCCAATCACTTTAATATCTATGATGTATTCAGAGGCATTATTAATTTTTGTAGCATCACCTAAAAGTTGAAAAGATTGCCAGAATGCATAAGAATTGCTGTCCCACCCTGAATGCAAAGCTAATGTTTCATCTTTGGCTTTATGTTTTGCAGGGACTAATTTATTTCTCTGTCGGAAGGGTACTTGAGTCCATCAACCCCCATCAGCCATCTGATAGTTGGAGGACAATACGTACCCTGTCAGATAGAGGGGTTCACATGTATATTGCTTGATCGAGACCTGGAGAGCCCTGGAGGAGCCAAATTGTGTTCTTAGTTCGCTAAAATTTTAGCTCAACAGTTGCTGAGCACTGATGAATGTACATTATTCATCATATTACATCAGTGCTGAAAGCTCATCTCTACTTATGGCCTATGAATATTCTGAGCCATGTTAACTGGAGATGCAATTTCATAGATGATTTTGCTTTGCAAGATCTTATCTTTTCTCATCACTGTCGTATCCATTGCTTCCTCCTTCCTTTTTGCTGTATATTTTTGTTTTTTGCCATTTGAAAATATTTGTAGCTTAACTTTGATGGCGGTTTGACAGTTAACGGGAGAAGGAGAATCTCCCCATTTCTTTTGAATCAACACAGATTGGTTGTGGATGTGGCTTGGAGAATGGTATTTTAGTGGGTCTCAATGAACAATCAGTTAAATCATGGGTGAAACAGGAACTGGATGCATACACTTTTCTGCCAAGATCCTTGCATAGATATAAGCATACTCTTCTATTTTCAGAAGAATAGAGTTGAGTTCAGGTCTTTTTTCTTTGTTGAATTTTAATTTTCACAAGCATCCAGAACTCCATAGCTCTTATTTCATCATTCTCAGAAATTATAATCAATGATAAATTAAATTTTTCTTCGACCTTAAGTTTAAAAAAAAAAAAAAAAGAAAGAAAAATTACGAATGGGCCATTTATATATTAATATCTCAACGAAGGCATTACTTGATGGAGTTTGGATCGTTAACCTTTCCAGCCGGTGCTGAGCAAATGGAGATAGGTTGTTTGTGTATGAGGCGGGTGCGTGCTGTGCTTCATGTAAATCACCCTTCAATAGCTTCCTCATCCTCTCCATTTTCAATTTCTTAACTTCAGCATAATCATCTCTTTTTTCCTTCTCTAAAACATCCTCCTTCATCACCGACGTCGCCCAATCTTCATCTGCACCTCACTTCTCTTTTCTCTTCCACTCGCCGCTCCCTTTTCACCTCCGCTTGTTCGTCGCCGCTTCCTCTTGTTGATATGGGTAAACGCATAAGTTATACTGCAAAACCCGATATTGGGTTTGAGCTCGCATAATTGTCTACTTATTTTTGTGGCTGCTTATAGGTGTAGAAAGTGATGACATTAATGGTAATCTACAGAAGGTGCTTCTTAAGGGAATGTCATACACCGAACTTGAAGTTTGTTTTCCCATTCATTCTAAGCTTAATTTAACTTCGTTATTTTTTTCGAGTCCATGACTATTCATGATTTGATTTCTATTAAGATGCTGGTGATCACCACTTAAGAGTTTAACGGGAACTAAATTTGAGATTTTTATCTAATTGTGAGAGTCCATTTTGCCAGAAATGGGTTAGGTCTCATGGATTCAGACCTGGTCAGGCTATGACGCTTTGGAGGCGCCTGTATGGGAATAAATACTTGGGTGCATCATGCTGATGAATTAGAAGGTAATTTTCCATCCCCTGCTTTACGGACTTTTAGCTATTTAGTCTGTTTCGCAAGCAGAATGACTTATTCTCCCTTTGATGTCTCTTTGTATGTGCAAAAGTGAATCTGTGGGTAAAATGAATTAATTTTAATGAAACTTTTGTATATGTATCAAATTGGTAATTAATTTTTTTTTTTTTGTTTCACATTGATATCAAAATTTTGAAGTTAGTTTCAGATCATGGTACCAAACATTTTTTGAGTTGATTCATGCTAACATAGATACCGGATTTACTAACATGGCCTTTAGATTTGCTGATGTGGATACCGGAAAAGTTTTAGATACTATAATCTAAAATTCAACTTCAAAGTTTTGGTGCCACTTTGATACAAAATAAAGTTTTTGAACCATTTTGATACACATGCAAAAGTTTTTGTACAAAAAAATCATTTTATCCATGAATCTTTTCTTTATTCATGCGAAAGAAATTATGAATATGTACCCTTAAATTCTATACTTTTGTTACCGATGACAGGTTTGAATAAGAATTTTAAGAATATGTTGAGCAAATGTGCTGAATTTAAGGCAATATCTTTGGAAGATGTTCGTACATTTGATGGAACTAGGAAGGTAACAGAAAGGGGTAAAATTATTTTTTGGTACCAAAACTTTTGCATGTGTATCAAATTGATACAAAAGTTTTATTTTATATCAAATTGGTACCAAAACTTTGAAGTTGAGTTTCAGATCATGATATCCAAAACTTTTTCGGCATCCACACTAGCAAATCCAGCGGTCACATCAGCATATCCGGTGGTTGCGTCAGCAAATCTGTGTCCACGCAGCATGAATCAACCAGAAAATTGTTTTGTACCATGATCTGAAAGTAGCTTCAAAGTTTTGGTATCAATTTGTATCAAATTGACACAAAAAAAAGTTTTTGTATCAATTTGATACATATGCAAAAATTTTGGTACCATTAATTCATTTTACCCTAATAGAAAGCTAATTTCAATTTTTATTTATTTATTTATTTTTTTGGTGAATTCTTATAATTGTCTCTCTGTAGTTTTTTGGCAGTTGTAGTATCTTCTCATCAATTTTGAAACTCACAGGAAATTGCAGATTTTATTTAGTTTGGATGATGATCTGATAATAGAAACTGTTGTTATACCTTGTGATAGAGGTAGGCTAACGGTTTGTGTTTCAAGTCAAGTGGGTTGTGCTATGAATTGTCAGTTTTGCTACTCTGGCAGATAAGCTTTAACCATTCTTATCTGAATTGCAGTCTATGTTATTCATGTTCATGTTCCTAAAATGTGCTCTTACTGATAGATTAATGCAATTTGTAGGATGGGTTTGAAGAGACACCTGACCACTGCTGAGATTGTAGACCAGGTTGTTTTTGCACATCGTCTAGTCGCAAGTGAAGTTGGTCCAATCTCAAATGTTGTATTTATAGTAAGTGTATGATCAAGAGAATTTTTCAGTTGACAGTAACTTTGATGAGAAGAAAAATAAGGATTAAGAGAACCTCACCTATGACACTATATCCAAAATCCTTTATCAAACATGCTCCAAAAAATTTCCCAACTAGTTAAGAAAAGTTAGATGTGGCTTAATTTTCTATTGCAATCTGTTGGTACATTGTTAAGCCATCTGGCAAATCGGTGCTATTTTCACTATTTATCAATGAAGGGAAAAGTGAGGATTAATTCACTTTGTTGTTACTGCATGTTTCCTGGTCGAGGAGAAAATAATATACATATAATTTGAGGGATAAAATACTTCTCTCTTCCATATTCTTTGATTGGAACTTTTTCGTCCAGTGAGCCATTCCAATCTTCTATTGCACATTTAGGAACTCTGGGAATTGATTCTAGCTCTTGTCTTCCTTATTATTTACATCTGAGGAGACTTCTTTCCATCTATGAAGAAGAGGAGAAATCCATGATTTATTATTTATTTAAACTATAATGATTTATTAAGTGAATGAAATTAGAATTTCAGTCAGCCTTTTGATCTGTAATTATATGCTTTGAAATATATACTTGCAGGGAATGGGAGAACCACTTCAGAAAATTGAAAATGTCATTAAAGCTGCAGATATTATGGTGCATGATCAGGGTCTTCACTTCAGCCCTCGCAAGGTCACCATTTCTACAAGTGGGCTTATCCCCCAGCTGAAGCGTTTTCTTCGTGAATCCAATTGTGCTATAGCAGTTAGTCTGAATGCTACAACTGATGAGGTATATTTTGCTTCAGCTCTATCTTTATATACTGAAGAAAAGAATGCATATTACTGAATTTCTCTTTCACCAATAAACTATGCAAGTCAGGAACTGGATCATGCCAATCGATCGAAAGTACAGTTTAGGCTTTGCTTCTTGACACCCTTCGGGAGGAATTACAGTTCAAGAATAACGATAAAGTTCTATTAGAGTATGGGATGTGTTGAGATATTTGAAATTATGTGTGCATAATTCTAGGCTAAAAATATATGTTTATATTTTTATTCATATTTTGTATTCTCCAATTTAGTATATATACTCATTAATAATCAAACTGAGAATTTCAGTTTTCACTATATTTTCTCTTTTCTTTTTTCTCTAAATCTCTCATGGTATCAGAGACCTAGTGATTCCACCGGTTCTCTCTTCTTGTATACTATTTTTGCCCATCACTACTGTTCACTAAATCCACTTTTGTTTGCCCATCACTACTCGTGACGCGCTTTTTATCAAAAAAGTCGCCATGCCTTTCCGCTCCTATTGATGACATCGTTTTCCTATTCTGGCTTCATTCGATTTTCTGACCTCTAAAGAAGTCTTTGTTGCATCTGATATTTCAGCTTCTTCAACAAATAGCCGACATTTGAAGTGCTCAAACTCTTTACCTCATCCATTTCTAATTCTCTAGCCATCACTATTGTCAAACTACAAGATGGTGATAATTATGTTTCATGGGCGGTGTCTGTTGAATTGTGGTTTATGGGACGAGAATATAATGATCACTTAGAAAAAAATGCTACTAAGATTGATGAAAAGACTAGGGTTGCACGAATTAAAATTGACGCGCAATTATGTAGTTTATTGTGATATTTTTTGGAGCCAAAATTATTGACTCTTTTTTAGTCTTGCAAAACATGTTATAAAATTTGGACTAAGATTAAAACACTGTATACTAATGATATTCAACATATTTATAAAGTTGTGTCTGATCTTATCCATTTGCAGCAAATCTTTCAGGATATAGCTAGTTATATGGGTCAAATTGAAACGTTGAAAGATGAATTAAATCTCTCATGCCTTTTTCCAGCAAGACAAATTTTTTATAGCGATAACTTTGATATGACTTCGGGCAGATTTAGCTTCGGTACGAGATCAAATCCTTGCAAATCTAGTCATTCCTACTCTAGAGGAAGTATTTGCTCGATTACTTTGTATATCCTCAACCAAGATTGAAACTGAGTCATTTGTACTAGCCATACAGAAACCTAGTCAGCAGGGAGATAATAGAAAAAGGAAAAGTTCCAAATTTCATTATACTTAGTACGAAAAGGGGGATCACACTCGTGACACTTGTTGGGTCCTTCATGGTCGACCACTAAGGAATACTCAGTCTAGTCGATCTACTACTCATATGATTCAAGGAGATGGGATCCTACCTCTACCAACTACACAAACTCAAGGGTCTAATTCGGTTACATTGACTGGTGATGATTATGATGAATAATTAAAGTATCAAGCATCAAAACAACAGTCATTTTCTTCTATGGTCTCTGTTGTTCAACTGGTAATTCTTTTGCTTGTCTAACACAATCTTCATCCAGTGAATCTTTGATTTGGGTGCCTTTGACCACATCTATGGTAATAAAAACATTTTTTCTACTCTCCACTCTCTATCTATTCTATCTACAATTACCTTGGCTAATTGATCTCAAACATTGATTCAATGAGTAGGAGAAAGTAAACTTGTCTTTTCTATTCCTTTAGTTTCTGTCTTATACACACCGGAATGTCCCTACAATTTAATTTCCATTAGTAAACTTTCCAAACAACTTAACTATAGACTTATCTTTGATTCTCATTTTGTTTCTATGCAGGATTAGAGTTTGGGAAAAATGATTGACGAAGGGCATGAGTCGAATGGATTATACTATCTTACTTGTCCTGCAATATCTACCGCCTTTACCTCTGCTCCTTCAATTGATCTTCTCCATAATAGCCTAGGTCATTCTAGTCTTTCCAAATTTCAGAAGATGGTTTCTGGTGTTTCAAAACTGTCTTCCATTAAATGCGAGTCGTGTTAGCTTGGGAAACATACTCGTAGTTCTTTTCTTAAGAGATTAAATAATAGACCTTTTATATTTGACATTGTTCATTCTCATATAAGGGATCTAAGTTGTGTCAGTACAAACTTGTGTGTTCCTAGGATATTCTCGCCTACACAAAGGTTACAAATGATGTGATCTAACAAGTAACAAATATTTTATCTCAGCAATTGTAACCTTTTTTGAGTCATCTCCTTACTTTTCACCGACCACAAACCAAAAGGATATACTAGAAGCTCTTCCAATTCTCATTTTGATCACACCATCACCATCTTCTAAACCATTACAAGTCTACTCTAAAAGATCTATACATACTCCTGATGATCATGTTGCAGGTACAGATTAGATAAATACTCTAAATGACTTATCTCCTCTACCACCAACTTTTCCAACACCGGTCATCTCCCAAACCGATGAACCCACTCCACTTATTACAATCAGAAAAGGTAATCGTTCTTCTCGTAATCCTCATTTATTTATAATTTTTTGAGTTACCATCTTATATCTCCTTCATATTATATCTTTGTATCCAATTTATCTACTGTGTCTATCCCAAAAAGTATTAGTGAAGCACAGGGACATCTAGGTTGGCAACAGGCTAGGGTTGAGGAAATGGATGCTATTCATGTTAATAATACTTGGGAGCTAGTTTATTTACCATATGGAAAATCTGTAGTTGGTTATTGTTGGGTTTATGCAGTGAAAGTTGGTCCTAATGGCAAGATAGACTGCTTGAAAGCTAGTATGGTTGCCAAATGATATACTCAAGTTTCTGGCCTTGATTATAGGGATACTTTCTATCCAGTTGCCAAGATTGCCTCTATTCAGCTTCTTATTTCTCTTGTTGTCATGCACCATTGGAATATTCACCAACTAAACATTAAAAATGCCTTCTTACATGGAGAATTGATAGAAGAAGTTAATATGGAGCAACCGCCAGGTTTTGTTGCTTAAGAGAGTCTGGATTAATCTGTCGATTACGGAAATCTCTTTATGGTTTGAAATAGTCTCCAAGGGCATAGTTTGGACGGTTTAGCACTGTTGTTCAAGATTTTGGGATGCACAGAAGCGAAGCATATCACATTGTATTTTATCGTCAAACAACTTATAGCAAATGTATTTATTTAGTAGTATATATTGATGATATTGCTATAACAGGTGATAATCATGAAGGAATTATCCAACTCGAGCAATATCTCTACAGTCACTTTCAGACTAAAGACTTGGAAAAATTGAAATATTTTTTGGGCATTGAAGTGGCACAATCAAATATAGGTATTGCTATTTCATAGTGAAAATATGTCTTAGATATTTTGGAAGAGACGGGAATGTTGGATTGCAAACCTGTAGAAACTCCTATGGACCCAAATGTTAAATTTGTTCCAAGACAAGGGGAGCCATTGAAAAATCTTGGACAATATTGAAGATTGGTAGGAAAATTCAATTATCTCACCATAACTCACCCAGATATTTTTTTTTTGCAGTAAGTGTGGTCAGTCAGTTTCTTCAAGCCCCTTATAATTGCCACTGGGATGCAATAATACGTATCGTTCGATATATCAAAGGATCTCCAAGACAAGGTCTATTGCATAAAGACAAAGGACATACACAGATTATTGGGTATTCAGATGCTGATTGGGCTGGTTCTCCTTCAGACAGACGATCCACTTCAGGATACTGTGTCTTGATTGGAGGAAATCTAATATCATGGAAGAGTAAAAAGTATGATGTTGTAGCAAGATCAAGTGCCGAAACAAAATATCGAGTCATGGCCTTAATTACTTGTGAACTTTAAATAGTTACTTCAAGAATTAAGGTGTGGAGATTTCGGTCCAATGAAATTAATTTGGGATAATCAAGCAGTCTTACATATTGCTTCAAATCCGGTCTTCCATAAAAGAACAAAATACATTAAGATAGATTGTTATTTTATCAGACAGAAGATCGAATCTGGCTGTATTGCCACTAGTTTTGTGAATTCAAATGATCAATTGGCAGACATCCTTACTAAAGCTCTAAGAAGACCCCAGATTGAATATATATGCAACAAATTAGAAGCATATGATATATACGCTCTAGTTTGAGGGTGAGTGTTGAGATATTTGAAATTATGTGTGCATAATTTTAGGCTAAAAATATGTGTTTATATTTTTCTTCCTATTTTGTATATGATTTTTATTCTTATTTTGTATCCTTCAATTTAGTATATATACCCATTAGCTCGAGGGAATAATCAAACCGAAAATTTCAGTTTTCACCATATTTTCTCTTTTCTTCTTTCTTTAAATTTCTCATGATTAGTTAAACCATTTTCTTGATCAATTTTGTTTGAAATTGTTTTTAGCTATTTGTCTGCGATGTTCAAAATATCACACATTTTATTTGTCACTTGCTGAATTGATGTTACACTCTTGGAACACGTAATCTTTCTAATTGGAAAATTAAACATACACGGTTATAGTCAGCAGCAGCATCATTGCTGAGTGGTTAAAATGTGCCAAAGCAAGAAAATTTCTTTGATAATATGCCATGCAAATGCTGCCTATATTTCTGTGGATTAACTTAGAGAAAAGTTATTAATTTTATCAATTTCTCTCGTAATAAAAGCCGGCAAGGCGGCATGTAGGCAGCTCATGCTAGTCTTCCTTTGTGATCATGTACTACTTAGATTCTTTTGTGAAACAGTAGGAACACATCAGCATATTCAACTTCAAGACCTCAATTTAGCAGAGAACTCGGATGACTTTTTACTGGATGCTGTCTGAATTTGATTTACCCTTTTTTGTTTGAAATTGTAGTTAATGCAATTAGTGATTGTTCTATTTTCAGCTTTGAGGATGCAAAGAGGCTTGTCAACCTTGTACAAGGAATTCCATGCAAGATCAATCTTATCCAATTCAATCCTCAGAATGGATCCCAGTTTAGACCTACCAGTAGAGAGAAGATGATTGAGTTTAGAAATATTTTGGCAGAGGCAAACTGCCCGGTTTTCTTGAGACACAGCAGAGGCGATGATCAGATGGCTGCTTGCGGTCAACTTGGAAAGCCTGGAAATATCCAGGCTCCCTTACTACGTGTTCCAGAGCAATTCCAAATGGCTGTAAACACTTGGGTGTTATTATTTTGACGCAAAAACTGGAATTAACAGTTTATTTATTGCAGTAATAATGAAATAGAATTATACCTATTTTGAGTATGATGATTGAATATGAACTTTGCTTGCAAGTTTTAACCCTATTAGGAAACATTCACTTAGAAGTACCTTTTTGTTCTATCGACATTTCACTCGAATTCTGCTTTCTGCAGCCTGCTATTAGGCCATCACCAATTCAACACCAAAATTTCAAAATGCAGTCGGATGATTTTATTTTTCTTTCCAACCTTATTTCAAATTATATTTTATTTTTAGTGCTATGAACAGTGGAACTCCAAATTTTGAAACTGTACTATTTATAGCACTAAAAATGAAATCTACATTTTTTATTAGTATAACAATTAGTTTTATCTATTTTCAATTAAATTAGAAGAAATAATATTTTTTTTATGTATAATATTTAATGTAAATGGATTGGAAATAAAATAGTATTTGATGCTAAAATGAAATAATTTTAATGTTTTACTCTACATAATATAATCATCTTTGTTTTCGACTAATGTTTTACTCTACATAATATAATCATCTTTTTTTTTGGGTATAAAATTACCATTATATTAATGCAAATTCTTAGAAAATTAATAGAAAACAGTTGCCAGTGTTCAAAGAAATGAAGTGTGCTTTTGATCAAAAAGAAAAAAAAAATGTATTGTATGGCATTTGTCGTATGCGTACACACAGCGTCAGGTAACAAAGAGAAGCTGCCGCTCTATCGCTCTGCCAGCCACTGCTCCAACAAAACTGGTGTGTGCACGTCACCATTTACATTTGGGCAGTAGCGTGCACTGTTCTCGTCATTTTCCCAAAAAGCAACCTTAACTTTGTTAAGGAAGAGACGAAAAGATGCCCTTTTTATTTTTTAGTTATCTTTTTTCTTTTTCTATTTTCGCTAGGACAAAGTAGAAACGTCTAAACGTTTGTCTCTTTCCTTTATTACATTGATTAGATTCGTTAATTACTACTATTAACTGCCCTTAATTACATTCTTTAATTAATAACTAAATATTTGACACTCGTCGACGAAAAATATTTGATAAAATCCAGACTATTGGTTCGTGGATGCCACGCTCGCGTGCCCACACAACGAACATATTCTCTCTTTTGGCGGCATCATTCCTTGCCAGTTGCCACACTGTGTCCTCCAAATTTCTTGTGTGTATATACACACATGCCTTTCTCCCTCTTTTCGGTTTTCACTCCCTTTCCTCTTCAGCAGTGTGTAACTGCCTCTCTGCTTGCTCTTTGAAACCCTAGGTTTCTGCTCTAGAGCTTCATTTTTTTTTTTAACTGTGTTCGCAGTTCTCTGAACCAACCATGACAACTTGTTCCAAAGAGCAGAGGTGCTCCGTTTCTTATCAGGATCGCCGATTCTCGAAGCAGGTTCGCGATAACGTCCACGGCAACATCTATCTGGATCCGGTATCTTCTTCTTTCTTCCACTTTTCACTTCTTATTATGGTTTCTCTTTAAATTTTCTGTGGACTTGCTTTTTTTTTTCTTCTTTTTTTTGTGCTTGCTGTTTTGACTGAGTGGATTGCGCGAGTTCAGAGAAATTTAGTTATAGTTCGAGTTCCTTTGAAACGTGAGCGTTTTCCCGAAGAAAATCGAGTGTTGTATATTCACCTCCGAACTGAGCAAAATTAAGTTTGATGACAACTTTTGCAGTTTTTAGTTTATGATGAGGTGAAGTTTTCGGCATTCAACAAGATGGACGTCAATTTTTTTTGAGTTTGAATGCATGAGGAAGAAGCCACTTGAATCTAATAGAGACAGTACAGAGTAAGGCATGTGAATTTTGCAACTGAAAATAGGATTAAGAAAGAAGATAATAGGGAAAAATTAACAAAATTATAGTACAGTAAAGGACAGAAGAACTAGGAAATATATTAGGGTAAATTACTAGACCACTCAACTTCAGTCGAATATATTAGTTGGTGTCTTTATATTTGAAAATATATTATGAAGATTTGGTTTCATAATAATAACAAAACATGCTATTTTTTCCCTTAAAAATAAAAAAAACTAAAAAAATTTAATATTATCAATTTGATACTAAAATATCAAAATTTATTTTTTTAATATACTTTTTTAATTTTTTAAGTTAATAAATTGTGAAATTTGTTAAAAAAATAAGAGTATTTTTGGTATTTTATAGATAACTAATATTTTAGTTAATTAACGAATTATACGAATGTCTTTTTAGATAATTGAATCAGATTTATTTCAAAAATAAAGGACCAATCCTCAGAGTTACCATACTAATTTATCCAATATATTATTATATGGGGGAAGGAGATATGAAGAAACATAGAGTATTCAACTTGAGCGTTGGCGAGAGTCTTCTAAATTTTTCCGGTTCTTCCGCTATATAGCTCCATTAATTTTCCTTTGTGGAATGACATTATATTGCTTTATTGGCAAGATTCCTTCAAGACATGTAAAACGTTCACGATTCTGGTCATTACCGTCCTTTGAGTAGTTGATATAATTAATCGTTCAGGTGAATGTTTTTTAACTTTTTTAAATTATTTAATATTTTTATGCCTTCTCTAGAAAAGATTAAGTGGTGAGACAAGGCTTTTCCTCCTTTCCTCCATGAAGTTTCAGCTTTCCTGTACAACTTTGGAGTGCCTTAATTGAATATCTGGGGCTTGGAACTTTTTTCAATTGATGACATAACATTAATTGCTTTACAATTTTGCGAATTTGCAGTGATCTTAGATACTGCACCTCCATCTTTTTTTAGTTAAACGAGTATCCCAGAGAGAAATATGAGAGCTGGAGTTAACTGCTTTTTGGTGTGTTATTTCAGATCTTTCTGAAGTTTGTGGATACGGAGCAGTTCCAAAGGCAAGTCCAATTTAGTAACTGTTCTTCTCAAGTGTTCTCTTCCTTGTCATTGCATAAATGTTCATAATCTTAAAATTTACTGTGTTGCAGACTTCGTGATTTAAAGCAACTTGGTGAGTGCTTATCCTTTCTAGATCAATCTTTCCTCTCCATTTGACAGAGGAAACTAGGGACAAAATCAATGAAACTTGTAGAATTCTCTAAATTGTTCATGCACCAGTTTTCCTGGTCTTGCTTCTTTTATGCATGTAGTTTCGAGCTAGAGGAGGAGACCTATCTACTGCCACTTACAGTACAATTTAAATTCAGCAGCACCTGGTTGCGTTAGAGCTTGAATTAAAGCTCATATCTGGCTTATCTAATTCTTCTACTGGTTTACATACACTGAATCTTCATATCTTTAGTATCTTGGTTTTAAAGTAGTTACTTCCCCAACCTATGAATGCAGTGCTCATGCCTAGTTTAACTGTTTGTCATTATTGTCTTTGTTGGTTTCAAAATGACAGAAATGAAAATGCTTTTTAGATTATTTACTTATGGATCTTCTTAAAAGTTTGCATCTTCTACATATATCATCAAACTGAATGAGTAATTTCTATACTGAATAGGTGTTTTCCACTACGGTTTACTCATTGTTAATTTTAAGTTGGTACAAAGTTTTGCCTTTACTTTGGTTTGAAATAAATAGTAAAACTTATAGCTGAAAATTCTTGCTAATTAGGTTACGGTACTACTTGTTCTCTGCTTGGAGCACTTCAACAATTCATGGCTTTGTGCTGCATGAATATATGCCTCATTTAACATTGTTCTCTTGAACCAAGTCTAGTGACTAAACCAAGATAAACTCAATGCAGGTTTAACATATATGGTTTATCCAGGAGCTGTACATTCTCGTTTTGAGCACTCACTAGGTGTATATTGGCTGGCTGGTCAAGCACTTCACAGAATCAAAGATCACGAAGTAGGATTATGTCCTCTCTGTAGTAATTGTCATTATTGTTCATAATAATTGAAATAGTTTCTTTATTAGCCTACCATCCTTGTAGAGCTCGGAGCTTGATATAAATGACATGGATATGAAGACAGTGAAACTTGCAGGTATATGTTTGCTATTTAAAATATTATGAGGATAGCTGATTATTTTCTGCTAATTTTTCTCTTCACGAATATCTATGTAGGACTATTGCATGACGTTGGACATGGGCCATTCAGCCACTTGTTTGAACGCGAGTTTCTCCCTCGGGTTAATAATGGCTTTGTTTCGAAATGGTAATTGTTTAGTACAATACTTGTTAGATCTTTCCTAGATCTCAGAAGTTAGCAAAATGTTGCCTCATCAGATATTGAACTCCATTGTGTGAGAGGGCTATACTTTGTTTGTTGTTTTCTTTTGATTTCTTAAAACTGTAGCAGCAAAAATTGTTGAAAGTAAGATTGAAATTTTGTCTCTGAAAAATTTCATTAATCATAATAAAGCTTTAAATAGACACTTGAAAGTTGAAAAACAGAATACTGCAAAAGATCAACAGAATAAAATCTGCAACTAACGTGAAATCACAACCAAAAATTAAATCATCAAAATCTTAGATTTCAACCTAAAAAGACTCCTATAACAGCTAGATAACTTACTAAGAATTAAAAGGATTCCTTTGTTAACTAAACTACTAATAATTCTACTGCAATCTACTGCATCTCTGAGACAGCAACTGATGCAGCATTCAACAATTTTCATTGAGATGAATTAATGTTTTTGTGAATTCATGATTATTGAGTTCAATGTGGGCACCTCACTGTCTTATATCATCAGTCATAAAAATATTACGGAACTTTAAAAATATTTTTTCACCTTTATCTATTTTCTTGAATTAATGAATTTGGAACCCTGAGAACTATGTATTGAAAATCATCAGAATGAAGCTGCTTGAGAAGCTTAGAATTCTTTAAATAAGGACAACTGTTGAAGCTTCCTTTTATTATGTCGTTATACATTTTAATGCATTACAATGTTAATGTAAAGTGGTGGTGTTCTGCCAATTACTTGTATAAATGTATGCTAATTTGTTTTCATCAAATAATATTATTTCAAATAATCAAAGAACAATATTCTTTCATTCCGCGACAGAATATTGTGGAGACCGGTGGATCTTTCCTCGAGCCAAATTATAATTTCTTCGCTTTAGAGGATTTTATTCTTTTTAAAGTCATTATTTATATTATTTTCCAGGTCTCATGAGGAAATGTCCTTAAAAATGATAGACTATATTGTAGACTCGCACCACATTGACATAAATCCTGAATGCCTAAAGAAAGCAAAGGTTGATTCTTTTATTTTCTGTTATCTTTAACATTTACTAAAACAGTCAAAGTATTGTCTAATTGTTTGTTGGTTCTTTTATCTACATGAAGAATCTGTTGCAATATTTACCTCCGTTCTCTTTGCAGGATATGATCATTGCTAGCACCGAACATGCTCCTAAAAGAGTAAGCCATCTCAGAAATTTGACTTTTTCCTCTCCATGATGTGTTCTCCTTTCATTTATCTAACTTTTCGATACGCCTTGTTCAAATTCTCTTCTGATATAGTCTACAAATGAAAAACAATTCCTATATGATATTGTTGCAAATGGTCGAAATGGGATAGATGTGGACAAGTAAGTTGATCTTCCCCACCCCAACCCCCTCCAAACACAAAGTTATATGTTCCTCTTTTGGCCACAACTTTGTTTTGTTGTATCAAGATTACAAGTCCATTTTCAGGTTTGATTACATTGTTCGCGACAGTCGAGCTTGTGGACTGGGGTGTAGTTTTGAATTTGAGAGGTATGGATTTAAGTACGTTGTCTGTCCTTTATGATGCTACTCTATGCTCACAGGAAAATCTGACAAATCACATTTTACATCATCCAGGTTGATGGATACAATGCGTGTTATAGAGGATGAGATATGCTACCGTGCTAAAGATTGTCAGTACCAGTTGAACTCTGTTTATTTCAGTAGGTAACTTGCATGTTTTCTAACTAATTGTTGATGTCATTGTCAGACCTTACAGTACACAAGTTATTTACTACTCGTGCTGATATGCATCGAACAGTCTATATGCATTCAAAAGTGAAGGTGCAAATTTATTTTAACCTCTTTTTCCCCCTCAGGTAGCCATGTATATCCAAGTGGTGAACACAATCGGTTTGACAGTTTTTTCATTTTGTGTCAGGCAATAGAACACATGGTTGTTGATGCTTTGACAGAAGCAAATGATTATCTCAGGATTTCATCCTCAATTCATGACCCAGCTGAATTTTGGAAGGTATTTAGCATAAACTTCAATTAAATTTATCTATTCTGAGTCTTGTGTTTTATAGAGCTAACGTTATTCTTGTGACAAATGCAGTTAGATGACTCTATATTGAGATATATAGAAACTGATTCCAGCAAGGAGCTCAAAGAAGCAAGAGAATTAATTCTACGCATTAGGAGAAGAGATCTATACCAGGTAACCTAACGTATAATCTGGACAGGAA
Source organism: Balakata baccata (assembly GCA_949630135.1). Lineage (NCBI taxonomy): Eukaryota > Viridiplantae > Streptophyta > Magnoliopsida > Malpighiales > Euphorbiaceae > Balakata > Balakata baccata. Next base: position 15,623 of record CATIWF010012872.1, on the reverse strand, counting down.
GAGTGTTCATGTTATTGTGTTATAGTAACTAGGTAACATAACTACTATTAGTAAACATCTTAACTACTATATTAGAAAACATCTAAAACAGCTTTTCAACATGCATTTATGTCATAAAATTCATAGCAACCTATTATTTTCTGCAGTTCTGCAATGAGTTTTCTGTTCCAAAAGACAATCTAGAGCACTTCAAAGATATCACACCACAAGACATTGTTTGCTCCCAGGTCCGAAAGGAATTCCATATTAGTATTTCCTTAACTCAGAAGTAGAAACATTATCTCAGAAGGATAATTTTATGATCAGAAAAGTAATCACAATACATTGAGAGAAGAAGATGTTGCTGTGAGCATTACAAAAATTGATTTGACACGTGGAAGAAAAAATCCTCTGGAAAGGTATACGAGGAAGTCTCAAAGTATTGCTCATTTATTTAATTATTCGTGGATTTGCATAGCCAAATATTTTATTGACCGTTTTCTTTTCTTTTTGCATGCATTTCTTATGAAGCGTCAAATTTTTCAAGGTGCATGATCACTTCCACTGTTCCTTTTTTTTCGAGACACTTTATGAGAGGCAAAATTGCCACTAGAGCAGAAGCCCTGGCCCAAAGCTCTTCTTTTTATAAATTATTATTATTGCACTCTTTTCGAAGGCTATAAAGATTAGAACGTAATAGCTCATGTTTTATCAGGATTACGAGAGCAAAGATAAATTCCCAATAGAAGATCATCTCATCAGTCACTTGCTGCCTTCTTTTTATCAAGATAAGATAGTTAGGGTTTATGCCAAGAAGCCTGAGCTGGTTTGTAAAATATAATAGTATTTTTAAATTATCATCAATATACTTGTCACACTCTTTGTTACAAGGAACTAATGTATATAGTTGTCATCACACAGGTGGAAGCAGTTTCTGAAGCCTTTGAGAATTTTCAGGAGAAGACATATGGAATGAAGGCGCAGGTACATGCTACACCTGACAAGAAGAAACAACGCAAACTCTACTAATCTCAGTATACTGCTTGCCTCACCTCTATATGGCTTTATGTTAGAACTTAATACATATTATAAATAGCATCCTTTGTTTAAAAAAAATGCAGACTAGGTTCGTGATTCAGCAAATATATAAATCCATATATGCTTTCAATTTTTGCCCATTCTTGGAAACCACAGCTACGTGTACATGTTTCTTATGTATACTGAGTTCTAGGTATGGATCATGATAATTGCTATTAATGAAATAGTTTCGTATGTTATGCGTTGAACATGTGAATTTTTGTCAGAGAGACTAGAAATATTGATATGTAGAATTTGATGACACGCATGAATACTCACACTTCTCTTTAATGAAAGAAACTCTGCTTCAAAAAAGGAAAAAAAAAAATGCTGGAGAAACTTAGCGTAGCGGATGGAATGTAGAACCTAGACAGTAGCGAGAACGTACCAAACTAATTCACTTTTTTTTTTCGGTTCGAAGTACCAAATTATTCACTCAAGAACCACTGCCTTCTTCAATTTAAAGTAACGTTAATGGTGATAGATTCTTGCTTTGACTGTTTCACTGATGTCCCGGAAATGTCTTTAGTTTTCACATTTTTGTGACTAGCAACTGAACAAAATTTTTTGTTCATCTACGGGTAGATTAAGCAATCACATTACAAGTTTTACCAATAATAAAAGCATTAAAAAGAGTCCATAGAAAGGATTTTTTTTTTTTTGGAAAGGCGTAGAAAGGAATTAATAATATGATTAGCTAGTCAATCAATTAGATGCCAGTAAAGAAAGGTAGAAGCTGCATTTTAAGTACAATCTAATAAGGAATATATATATATATAAACTGTTACAATATTATATGCTATATTATAGGATGTAAATATGTATTATTAGCATAAATAGGAATTAATTTGATTTTCTTATTATTTTGGTCTTTACAAAGTTGTATATATATGTGTACTCTTTCATAGTGAAATACACAATCAAATTCACTCAATTCTTTGTCTTCATCGTGGTATCAGAGTTTTAAGACACTTTCTGAAACAAATTTGGATTTTATTTTTTCTTGCGGTAAAGAGCAAGAGTTTTGCATCACTATTTTAGAGTGACTTTAGTATGTCATTGCCGGCTCTAGAAGGAACACTACCTGCCGATCGGTGATGGCCTAAAATCCGGTGATCAGAATCCTCATACCGATTTCCTCTCCGAAGGTTGCCTCGTTCTTGGTGTTTGTTCACTAATGTTTGCTTGCCCATCAGGAAAGTTTGTATTTTCTCTTCTCATACTGTTTAGGGAGATATTTCAATGTTTGGGAGTTAAATTTGATATTTGGGATTAAATCTTATCCGATCTGATTGAGTTTACATCAGTGTGGTGAGAGTTCTTTTGTATTACAAGTTTTATTTTCCTTTCTTGGTGATCGGTATAATTTTGAGTAGTCTGTTTGATTATTTTAACAAATATGAAGGAAAAATTTGTCATGATATCTGCAGATAAATATGCTAAGTATCAAGATTTTTTGAAATCTCAGCCTACTTTTGTCATTACTATCATTGAATTAGGTAAACCTAATACATGTCTTGTGTCTTTCTCTTCCAAATGGGTCATTGATTCTGGTGTCACAAACCACATGACAGGTAATTTTAGTATGTTTTCTACCTTTTAAAAACACACATTTACTTCTAATGTTACTTTAGCAGATGGATCCATATCGTATGTTCTTGAGTCTGACACATTTATTCCTACTCTAGCACTTCTTTTGTCATATGTTCTTAGTTTACCTCAGCTATCTTTCAATTTAATTTCTGTTAGTAAACTTATCCGTTCCTTAAATTGATGTCTCATTCTTTCTTTATTATTGTGTGCTTCAGGATCTTGCGAGTAAGCAGGTTATTGGTAAAGGACATGAGTTTGAGAGTCTTTACATTCATGATACAAAAGTGCCGAGATCCATAGCTTGTTCTGGAATAGTCAACCCACTTGAACACATTATAGGTTCGGTCATCTCTCTCTTTCTGTGTTAAAGAAATTTTGTCCTCAGTTTCAAAGTTTGCCCTTATTAGATTGTGAGTTATGTCAATTTGCAAAATATTATTGTCTTAATTCAAGTCCAATAGTCCATAAACTAGCTAGTGCTCCTTTTGAGTTAGTGCATTCAGATGTCTGGAGTCCTTGTCCTGTTATATCCAAACCAGAATTTCAATATTTTATTACATTTGTTGATGATTATTCTCGAATGACATAGTTATACTTAATGAAAAATCGTTCAAATGAGTTTTCTTATTTTTCTACTTTTTTTGCTGAAATTAAAACTCAGTTTTATGTTTCTGTTCAAACTTTGAGAAGTGACAATGTTAAAAAATATTTGTTTACGACTTTTTAAAATTAGATGATTCGACACAGTATTCTTCATCAGACTCCTTGTCCTGTTATATCCAAACCATGATTTCAATATTTTGTTACATTTATTGATAATTATTCTCGAATGACATGTTTATACTTGATAAAAAGTCGTTCAGAGGTGTTTTCTCATTTTTCTACTTTTTGTGCTGAAATTAAGACTCGGTTTCATGTCTTTGTTCAAACTTTAAAAAATACTAAAAAATATTTGTCTACCATTTTTCAAAATTATATGATTCAACAAGCTATTTTTCATCAAACTTCTTGTGTTGATACACCATCTCAAAATAGAGTTGTTGAACAAAAAAATAGACACATTCTAGAAACTACAAGAGCATTATTGTTCTAAATGAAGGTCCCTAAATATTTTTGGGCAGACGTTGTCTCTACAGCTTGTTTTTTGATTAATCGGATATATCGTCTGTTCTTAATGGTGAGACACCTTATCATATTCTTTTTCTAGATAAAACATTATTTCCTATTGAACCTAAAGATGAACTTGCTTTGTTCGGGATGTTCGTCCTCTTCAAAATGATATTCTTTATCAGACTTCTTATGTTGATATATCTATGTTGATATACCATCTCAAAATAGAGTTGCTGAGCGAAAAAATAGACACCTTTTAGAAACTGCAAGAGCATTATTGTTCTAAATGAAGGTTCCTAAATATTTTTGGGTAGACGCTATCTCTACAGCTTGTTTTTTAATTAATCGGATGCGTCGTCTGTTCTTCATGGTGAGACACCTTATCATGTTCTTTTTCTAGATAAAACATTATTTCCTATTGAACCTAAGATCTTTGGATGTACTTGCTTTGTTCGGGATATTCGTCCTCATGTCACAAAATTAGATCTAAAATCTCTGAAGTGTATTTTGTTTAGGTATTCTCGTGTCCGAAAGTGATATAGGTGTTATTGTCTTACGCTTAACAAGTATCTTGTTTCAGCTGATGCCACCTTCTTTGAGGACACATCGTTTTCTTCATCTTCATCTTATACAAATTAGGGGAAAGATGATGATTTGTTAATTTATACCATTACATCTTCAGTTTCTAATCTTGTTGAGTCTATCTCTGCTCATCCTAAGCCTCATGTAGTACAAGTCTATATCCGACGAACGACTCCCTCAGAACTATGTCTTGTGCCAGCTGCACCTACTCCTTCGTCATCATATCCAATCCCTCAATCTGTTAATCTAAATGATCTTCTCATTACTCTTCGAAAAGATAAACGTCAATGTACTTATCTTCATTATCTTTTATGTCTTAAAATCATTTATCATTGTCATCTTACACTTTTATTGCTTATCTAGATTCAATTTCTATTCCTAAATCTGTTCAAGAAACACTATCTCATCCTGGTTAGCGTCAGACAATGATTGAGGAAATGAATGCCTTAGAAAATAATGATACTTGGAATTTAATGAATTTACCTGCAGGTAAATAAAACAATCAGCTGTAAATGGGTGTTTGCAGTAAAATTTAATCATGATGGATCGGTTACACATCTAAAAGCTCACTTGGTTGCTAAAGGATATGCCCAAACATATGATGTAGATTATTCTGATACTTTTTCTCATGTTGCTAAGCTTACATCTGTCATATTATTTATCTCTATAGCTACCACTTATAATTAGTCATTGCATCAACTGAGTATCAAAAATAATTTTCTTCATGGTGATCTTCAGGAAGAGATTTATGAAGAGGTTTATATAGAGCAACCACCTGGCTTTGTTGCTCAGGGGGAGTCTGGAAAGATATGTCATTTTTGTAAATCATTGTATGGGTTCAAATAAAGTTCTCATGTTTGGTTTAAAAAATTTAGCCAAACTATTAAGAAGTTTGGAATGAGAAAAAGTCAGTATGGTCATTCAGTATTCTACAGAAAGTATGCGGATAACATTATTCTATTAGTAGTGTATGTGGATGATATTGTCATTACTGGTAGTGACATTACAGATATTTCATCTCTTAAATCATTTCTTCAGGGCCAGTTTTATACTAAAAATTTAGGAATGTTCAAATACTTCCTGGGTGTTGAAGTGAACAGAAGCAAAAAAGGAATCTTCTTGTCTCAAAATAAATATGTGCTTGATTTGTTGTCTGAAACAGAAAAATTGGAGGTTAAACCGTGCAACACTCCAATGGTTCTTTATTTGCAACTAACAAAAGAAGGAGAATTGCTTAAGGATCTTGAGAGGTATAGAAGATTAATTGGAAAGCTTAACTATTTTACTATGACTCGTCCAGATATTGCATATTTAGTTAGTATTATAAGTTAATACATGTCTTCCCCAACTGTTCATCATTGAACGACAGTGGAATACATATTGTGTTTTTTAAAAGGAGCACCTAAGAAAGACATTTTGTATGACAATCATGGTCATACTAGAATTGAATGTTTTTCTTATGTTGATTGAGCTGAATCTAAGGATGACAAATCTACTTTAGGCTAGTGTATTCGTAAGTGAAAATTTGGTTTCATGGAAAAGCAAGAAGCAATCTGTTGTCTCACGTTCGAGTGCAAAATTAGAATATTGAGCTATGGCACAATCTGTATGTAAAATTATATAGATATATCAGCTCCTTACTAAAGTAGGTTTCAAGTCTTCGATACTAGTTAAGATGTGGTGTGATAATCAGGTTACTCTTCACATTGCATCCAATCTAGTATTTAATGAATGAACAAAACATATCGAAATTGATTGTCATTTCGTTCGTAAAAAGATTCAGCAATATCTAATTTATATAGCATATATGAGAACTGAAAAACAATTATGAGATATATTTACAAAAACTCTTAATGAAACTCGTTTTCTTATATTTGTAACAAGTTGGTCATAATTGATATCTATACTCCAGTTTGAAGGAGAGTGTTACAAGATTATAAGCTATATTATATGATGTAAATATAAATTAGCTTTTCTTCCTATTTTTGTCTCTACAAAGTTGTATATGTGTAAACTTTTTCATAGTAAAATATACAATTAAATTCTCTCAATTCTTTATCTTCATCATAAACAATCGGGTACTTACAGTGCTTCAGTCATGCTATACGATTCAATAATAAACAACACATCGATCAGTTGTGGAAAACCAGTCAAGCTTATCTCAACTACGTTAGGTTCCATATTCTCTCTCTCAAACTTGTTGCCTTAGGGACTTCTTTTCCATTCTTATTATAACTAATGAACCATTCAATTCAACACCAAGCACAATGGGAAAACTTGTCGCTCTGAACCTAACAGTCGGATTCATTGCGCGGGAAGCAAAACAATCATGCAACCACACACTTGAAACTCAAATGCCGTCAAATATCTAAAATTCCGAGTTGGCAACCAAGTTACTGTACTTAGATCTTAACTAGGAAGAAAGTTTAGCAGGAAACTTTGCTTATCGTATAGGATAAGCTTCAAGATTGCTCATTTTAAATCAATATATTCACTATTAAATTATCCCCAAAGTCTGCTCAAAAGGGTACACTAACTTGTGTTTCCTTGTAACTTTTTGGAATGTTTGTCAGTTGTCCTTTTCCGATTGCACATTCCCCCCCTTGAGATTGCAGGCAGAAACTACTTGCATGACTGAAAGACACAAAACGAATGAATACCATGTAAATGGTGGCACACGTCTTAAGTACCATCAACGGTAATCAGCGCCTGTTATTTCCCTCCTATACATTTTTGGTGAAGCATTTACAAAGACTTCTAACTCATTAAAACTGGTCAGTGGAAGAATGGGCAAGTATATTCATTTCGAGGCAAAAGATTCATTAACTTCAAGTTCGTGGCATCTGAACCACTTTCCCAGGGCTGTACATGAGTCATTCACCATTCTTCTCGGAGAACCCTATCTTGCACTCAAATGAATACTATACATAGATGGCACAATCAACCCATCCTTGCAGAGTCGCTGCTGGATCAGATTCAGAGTGGAGCACCATATGAAGACGAAGGAGATTCTGAGATGCAGTTGACATTATTTGCTTTCAGAAATTTATGCTCTAGTAAATCCAGGATTTTCACTCTCAAACCAGAGGCCTCTTTAGGTCTGAACCACTGCTTGCCAAACTGAAAATTTAATATGTTAATGAGGTGAAAGAAAATGGTAAGCAATAATATCACTTTTTTTTTTTTTTTTTCCTATTCTTTTTATGTTAGTAATAATGTAACAATTTTGTTTGTAGGAACAAAGAAAAGAGAAGCAATTCGAATCAATTAATGGGAGGAAATACCATTGCTAAATCTTTCTCTTTCAATCTCTCAGGGGCCTCTTCAATGAAACGCTCCATGAAGTAAAGCACAAAAAGACCACAATCATAGTCATTTTCCTGTTGAGGCACCTGTACAAATTGATGGTGTGTAATTAGAGGTGAAAGTTCAAATTGATTACTAGAGAAATAAACATCAAACAACCACTAATATCTACAGAATTTATCAAACCCAAATAACATGGCCAACCAAGAAAATCCAATCTAGTTTACACCTAATAAAGTAAGGCACAGCGTTATCCTTGGACACAAAACTCCATAATCCTTGGAAAGGATCAACCCCCACATTTCATGCATTCTCCCTTCAAAATTTTGGCATGTAATTATGTTCATCCCATAAAATAAATGAAAAACAATCTTTAATAATTTCATCCCAATCCTTATTCCCTGCCATAATGTTAAGAACAAAGCTTAGAACAAGAATCCTAAAAGTCAAGTTCACCCCATCAGTAATGCAATTAATACCAGCAGTTTCAAAGATTCACCATAATCAGAAATCACATGAAATAAAATCAAGAACCCAAAAAGTCAAGTTCACCCAATGGCTAATCTAATCAAATCCAGCAGTTACACAGATTCACAATAATCATAAATCACATGAAATAAAATCTCCTCTTAAGCATTTGAAGCAGAAATTTATGACCACAACAAGTACAAAACCATAAATCCTACAGGGAATGTTAAAATTATAGAGTGTCTATACAGAGAAAAATGGTGCTGTACTACTCAAACCAATAAGGAAAAATAGGACTCCTATCATTATTCTAAGCTCTGATAGAGATCTCCTAATGCAAACTTATGAAATATACTGGGATTTCTATCAATTTTTTTTAACTAATTTTACCTCAAAACTTCAGGGTGATAATGCTAGCAATATAAGTATAAAAATGATATATGCAGATATTTAGTTCCTAGAACAATTCCAGTTGCCATCTTTGGGAAACGTTCTCTAATCAGAACAGACCACGGTATCAAACCATGAGAATTGGATACAAAAACATGCATGAATAAGACAAATGAAAAGTGAAATTTATATCAATGACTTCCATGATATAATCACATCACCAGACAGGTTAACTTGATATATATTTTATGGCCATGTAATTGAAGGTAATAGAAGCACACGACAAAAATTTTGAAGAATTTGTAACAAGACTTCACCTCAATCTTTTTCTCCTCAATTCTATGAGGGAGATGTGTCCATATTTGTTCAGCAATTGGAAGATCTTTAGGAGACACTTCTTGTTTCATATAATTCCATTCTTCTCTCAAGAAGCTGTAGCACACAAATGGTATTATCTTCAGGATCAAGATTTGCACAAGGAGGCATTATAATCAAGGACTGAGTAATTAGGAAGAGATTGATGCCACAACTTTTAACGACTAAACATCAAAGCATTCGAATAAGATGAATGATATTTCCCTCCCACTTACAAATATCAGCAAGATTCTTAAGCGAGCAGAAGTTTAATTTGAGAACAAATGCTAATTGCCTGGGAAGTCATTCTTCTCACCTTTTAACTTCTTGAAAAACATATCTGCTAGAGTGAAGCCCTAAAGAATCCAAATGAAGTATAATTGGTCCTGTTTCCTCTTCATCCGGGAAGCATATAATCACCAAGCTCCAATGAAGACTGAATGCATTAAACACAATAGATCAGCCAAATGAAGTAATTCATGCCACATTAGACAAAGGGAGATGAGATGAAAGCATATTGTTTCAAGAAACAAATTCAATAATCACATTTCCTTCTTTATCACCTGTTAAAAATAATAATATAAACTTCTGATCAGAAAGCATATGCATATGTGCAGTTGGCAATTCGTATTGTGTCGCGTATAAACGTGTCATGTCACTATTCGTGTCATTTAAATGTGTCATTTTTGTATCGTACAATCATTTAACCGTTTATAAATTTATATTCTTAAACGTATATACATGTCATTTAAACGTATCGTTTTGTGTCATATAATCATTTAAATATATCGTTTCGTATCGTATAATCATTTAAACATGTCATTTCGTGTTATATAAAATTTATTAAATATTTTATATATTTTTAAACCTATCTAATCGTATCATAAACAGGTTAGAAGTGTTCGTATCATATTGTGAAAAAGTTTGTATCGTATCGTGTCAAAAATTGCCAGCTCAGTGCAAGTTTGTGAGACATACACGATTACATATAATCCTAGGCTCTCATCACCCAGAAAACCGCAATATAACCAACCTTACATACCAAAATTTTGCTAAATTGCCATATGGAATATAAAAAAAAATTAATTTCCCTACTGCTACCAGGGCGTAAGGAAGAATAACAATTCCTCATTGTTTCTCCTTTCCAAGACAGCCCAATCAGGACTGTTGGAATGCCTATGGAGACGAATATTTACTGCATCGCATAATGGTCACAGTCTAGCACAATGCTCAGAGGTACAAGCTGATATTGCTTGGGTTAAAATAATCACTATATGTAAATTCTAAAGGATAGCCCATAATCCCTCCCAAGTCCTACTTACACATGACTAACACCAATGTCCTTTTGTGTACAGATGTTCTTTGTTAAGGGTTGGATATGTGAGCGTAGTATCCTGTCATTCCCACCTCCAATTTTTTTCAGATCTCTGTTCTTCAAACTCTGATTTCTTTCAAAGCTACAAGGCACTCAAATAGAATGGCTGGCCATGGTTGATAATGTCCAGATCATTCTAACATATCACTTGATGGGCATCTAAGCTGCCAATGAGGACATAGGAACTTCATAAACACCTGCCTTCTGTTTTCAGTTAGGAAAAGAAATAGCCCATTCACTCTTACTATTGTAGCACTAAGCCCCTTCCATATGAATTAAGAAAATAATAAAAAAACTTCTGAACAGGTAAGTCAGCTAACTACTGGACAAAGTCTTTCCTAAAGTAAAAACATGACATTCAACAATTAAAATTAAAGCAAGAATAGGTATAACAGTTGAAATACAGCAAAGAAAACTAACTCTTCATGTATTGGGATAAAGACATATGCCTTGTGAAATATATTGACACCCTTCCACCATCTTCTAAACTTGACAAAAAAGGACTCCTTGTAGCTCTCCTGCATATAAAAGGAAGATGAGTTGCTGATAGGAGTCAAGTGGTAAAACTTACACTTGATACAGCATTCACATAATGAAATATATTCTATCACAAACTACATTAAATTTTTCAAAACCGTGCTGCATACATGCCAACGTTTTAGAATTCTAAATACCTCAAGAAAAATGAAGACCAAAATATTTCCCAAACAAACCCATGTTGCCTTGGTCTAAGATCTTTGAAATCATTATCAAATTTCTATAAGCATGTAGAGATTAAAATGACTTGTCAAATGAGAAATGCTGATATGTTTAACAAAAGGTGCCTAGTTCTGAAGTTTAGTGTTTCACAAGCTCCAATGCTTGGGGTAGGTTCCTCTTTGCTTAGCTTGGTCTATTCTGGCTAAGCCAAGAAACAGCTTAACACAAACAGGATCCATGAATTTTTATGTGTTGAAGAATAAAACAAAAATCAATTAGAATAACAAAGATAATCTTCCTTGTTTAATTTTTCATTAAAATAAAATAAAAAAAGAAAATAAAGAACAAAAAAACCCTACCTCGTATGACACAGCTTGTTTGAGCTTCTTGTAGAAGAATGTATTGAAAAAGTGATAATCACATATAGCCTTGTTTGTAGGAGATAACTGCAGCCATAAATACCTGGACAAAATGAAAGAACATTCCTTTAATATATGTATAGACTATTTGAAATAATATCTCATAAGTAGGACTTCTACAATGTGCATACAACAAGACCTGCAAACTTCACAAGGGGGATGAAATTTTCAATTACTCATAAAAATGTAAATGTTCCTCCTTACAATAATAGGACTGCTTTAGCTTGACCCCCAACAAGAAAATGAGGAGCCCGCTAAGAAAAAGAGTTGAAATCAAGCACCTCAATAGTCAGATTGCCAGCTTGACAATGGCATTCCCTAATTGTCCTTCTAGAATGATGCTTACAAATGTTTCTTCTGCTATACATTCTATTAATGGGATTCTATATTCCAAATCTTGTTCCAAACTATATTATTTCATGCAAGTACACATGATTGCCACTGCACCACATTTGATAAACAAAGAGTCTTCTTTCTATAAATAAGCATCCCCTCCCTTTGCCTGGTCAGAAACTATGCTCACGTATCAGCCTGATGCATTTTAATAATTACAAAATAGGCAATTCTGAGACCAACTGCAGAAGCTGTAACTTCCAATCAAAACTAAATATTTAGTTCACTAACCCTTGAGGGCAAGGTCCTTATCTATTGTTGATGTTTATATAGAGCTGAAGCTCACTCAACCAAGCCTTAAACAAAAATAAACATGCTGACCATTGAGCTAAGGCTCAATTACACCCTGAAGAGCCATAGACCAAAACTGTCGTTCTGAAAACTGGTCTTCGGAACCTTCAAGAAAATATAGCAACCACCAATGTGATCAACCAAAAATTTAATTAGAAGGATATGAGAAGAGATGATGGCAAATCACAAATTTATCACTATCTGCATGCACATGCATACAGGGCTCGGACTTGGAAGGATAATAAGACTACTCCTGGATATTCCTAGTCAACATTAATTTTCAACTCTTACCTTATGTAAAAATTCATAATCTCTGATGTCAAAAATTCTTTAGGGGCTAGGCAGTTTATATCCAAGTAACAAATCTCAACAGATTCTGGATCATCCCTGGATTTAAAAAATGAGCAAAGGGAGAAAAAAAGAAAAAACTTAGAAGATTGTGGATGATCCATTGTGCAAATTAATTCTAGCAAATTGTTGTCTGAGGAAGTTGTTAACGTATTCAGGAAATTTATGGAGTACCTTGAAGGATAATAGATCTTTGCGTCCTTCATGCTGAAAGCAACCACAGAATCACTGATCATCAGAAACAACTAACTTCCAAAGTTGATAAACAGAAGACAGAAAAATTGAAGGATTGGAAATTATGTTTACCATTCAGCAACTCTGCTTGCTCGCTCCTTATCCATGAGCTGAGTTTCATCATCATCTACAAGAACAACAGTCTGCTCCTGTTTGAATAATGTACCAAAATTCTAATAAGCAACAGAATTAAAAAAAAAAAAAAGGTCCAAATTGATGCAACACTTGAATTCAGTATTCGCACAACAAACCTTTGGCTACACCCATGTGTAAGACAAATTTCATGCATGAGAATACTCCTCATATTCATGGTGTCATGACTGAACTCCCTTATTCTATTTTGTGTATAATTGCTTTTGTGTAAGGTCTATATTAACATTTGGCAGCTGATTCATACAGTTAAGAATGACTATATTCAAGGCTATCTAATTGATTAGGGATCATGAAAAACATTCCTTCGTGTGTTCAGGGCATCATGGAAGTGCCACCTATACAAAAATTAAGCATCCTCAGAATTAAATGTTGACTGGGAGTTCATATATGTCTTGATCAGTGTTCAAAGTACTCTTAATACTCATAATTCTTCACAAGAATTAGACAGTTCGATCCTCAGTGGAGACCCATAATGTGATTTCATCACAGTTCAAACTATCACACTGAGTCAATAATGAGAACTACCATACTGGAACAGAGAACTCCAACGGTCTCCAGCTACTCTTGTAAGACTATCAGAATTAGATATAGGTTATCAAATCGAAGCAAATTGTATCATTCTGGCCTTGACTTCTCGTCAGCTTTCGTGTCACTGGATACAAACAGAGTAATATATCAATAGTAACAGAATTTAAGTCTGATGTTGTAAGAAGATATCAGAAAGGCATCAATCGCATATCTCCACAAACTTCCATATTCTTTCATACTCATGCTTTTGTAACCCTTTAGGACCAAAATCTCCACTCTTGAATAAACTATAGAGTCAGTTTCAAGGTAGGTACAGGGCAGGCAAAAGATAACAAGTGCAATGAGAGAGAAGATAGTAACACATACCTTCCTAGGTCTTGAGCGATTTGGAGGTAAGACTTGACAATCATCCTTTCTAACAATAAAAAAATAATAATAAATTTCTAAATTGGGAAAAGACTTCATTAAAATAAAAGCACATGTTTATGGCATTCAAGCCAGTCAAAAAGTAGAATCATTAGTGCTTAAGTATGGGACTGTGTGTATAATTTACTCAATCCATAGATCCTATATGATTAAAATCGAAGGACGCCACACTATTCTTTGTCAATCAAATTCGGCCATGTATTAAGACCATTACAAAGTCAAGATACTACTCAAGTAAGATACTACTTTATTATTGTTGTGAGATATTGAGAGATATTTGAATAATATTATTAATTAGCTTGATTTACGTAATTAGGAATAGATAGAGATTTATTTCCTAGTTTGTATTGTTTCCTATTCTTTATATATGTATTTCCTATTTTATATTCATAGAGTTGTATATATAAGATTTTCTACTAGCAATGAAATAATCGATTTCTCTTCATTCTTATTTCTTTACATGGTATCAGAGCCATGGGTTCCAATGGAACCCTACTTAGAAATCGATCCGAGAGTTATGCCTAAGTGAACATCTATTTGTCATAGTTGGGTCATCATGAGTGATCCATTTTATTTTTCTGCCCTTGAGCGCAGACTATGTAATTTCTTGGGTCACTCTTATTGGGTGACATTTATTGTCGATATATCTCGCTTGACTCTTCTCGGATTGTACGACATCTTCTCCTACCTGGTTGGATCTACATTAGTGTAGTGTGAGGCCTTTTGTGTTACAAGTTTTGTCGGTTCGTATGATATTTTCTACTTGGTTGGGTCTACACTAGTGTGGTGTGAGGCCTTTTGTGATACAGGTTTTGGAACTCTTTGTTTTTTACATTTGTAACAAGTTGGACATGATCGATATCCATGTTCCAACTTGAGGGGGAGTGTTATGAGATATTGAGAGATATTTGAATAATATTATTAATTAGCTTGATTTATGTAATTAGAGATAAATAGAGATTTATTTCTTAATTTGTATTGTTTCCTACTCTTTATATATTTGTTTTCTATTTTAAATTCAGAGTTGTATATATAAAGCTTTCTACTATCAATAAAATAATCGATTTCTCTTCATTTTTTTTTCTTTACATGATATCAGAGCCATGGGTTCCAATGGAACCTTATTTGGAAATCGATCTGAGAGTTATGCCTAAGTGAGCATTTCTTTGTCATAGTTGGGTCACCATGAATGATCCATTTTGTTTTTCTGCCTTTGAGAGTAGACTGTGTAATTTCTTGGGTCACCCTTATTGAGTGACATTTGTTATCGATATGTCTCGCTTGACTCTCCTCGGATTGTACGACATCTTCTCCTACCTAGTTAGGTCTACATTTATATAATGTGAGGCCTTTTGTATTACAGGTTTTGTCGGTTCGTATAACATTTTCTACCTAAATAGGTCTACACTAGTATGCTGTGAGGTGTTTTGTGTTACAAGTTTTGGAGCTCTTTGTTTTTTACATCTATAACAAGTTGGGCTTAATTGATATCTATGCTCCAACTTAAGGGAGAGTGTTGTGAGATATTAAGAGATATTTGAATAATATTCTTAATTAGCTTGATTTATATAATTAGGGATAGATAGAGATTTATTTGCTAGTTTGTATTGTTTTATATTCTTTATATATTTGTTTCCTATTTTAAATTTAGAGTTGTATATATAGAGCTTTCTACTATCAATAAAATAATCGATTTCTCTCCATTTTTTTTCTTTACAGGATTCATGACCACCTATATCTTCTGTTTGCTCTTTCGGTAAGTTGTTATCTTGTAGAGGATTATTGGTCTGATTAGTGATTCCATCGCTTTCAAGTACTGCCACATCAATATCGTTATCCCTACATATCCCTTCGCTTGTAGTTTCATCACCTGCATGAATTTCCATAGTCTCATCAGA
>CATIWF010012862.1:0-17514 GCA_949630135.1 Balakata baccata | reverse complement strand
AAGGTGAGAAGTTGAAGAAAAATCAAGAAATTATAAAGGTATAAATTCTGAATTTTCTTTGGTTAAATTAGTTTTAATTGGCACATGACAATCCTTTGATTCGGGTTTTGAAAATTTTATTTTCCGCTGCATTATATGTATATGATACATGATCAAAACCCTTCAATAACATGATGGATTTAAGCATAGTATATGGAGTAAAAGTCTTATCAAAGCCAACCTTTGTCTTTAACAATGTCTTTTAATTACCAACTCTAGTTTTATAGATAACTGCATTACCTTCCATATTCTAAAATTTTTAGAATCTCATCATAAGTAGTAGGCTCATTATCCTCTATGAACAATATGATCATTTTGTTTACTTATAAGAGATCTATATCTCTTGGGAACAACTCGTATCCTACTTTACTTATGAAGTTTTTGTGTTTCATAAGGTTTTACTGTTACTTCATCTATATGAATAACATATTTGGGCTTTGCTAGTTGATTTATGTCTGCTTGAGTATTTATTTGAACTTCATCAAGTTCATTCTTACTCCCACTATCTTATTGTAGAAGAAACTCTTTTCTTAAAAAATAGCATTATTTAAAAAATACATTTTGCTTCAAATAGTGGTAAAACTAATAATCAAATGACTCTCACTGATTATCCCACTTACAGAGCTTTCAAGGGCTGAATTTACAGCAAAACTTAAGTGAAACAATAAAGAAAAGAAGGCTCTTATGGGGGAAGAAGAAGAAGAAACGGTTGGGAAGAAAAGGTTGTTCAGAATGTGTGAAAAACAACAAAATAGGCAGCACTAATAAGCCAAAAGCTGCCTAACTTTCTTTGTCTTTTCTTCCTTTTCCTTTTCTTTTTTTTTTTAATTTCTGTCATTTAATTAATTTATTTTCAATACCTTGTCAACCTTATTTAATTTATAACTTGACACGTGCGACTTACTCTTATTACGATAAACCGACCGGTAGCAAGTCTAACTTGTAAGCATATTCTAGCTAAAATCCCTATGTATACATGTATTTTATATGAATGACATTTATAAAATGAATACATCCAAATGAAATGTGTGTAATAATGCATGTGGAAACGTCGAGAATGTTACAATAATAATGTAATGAAGTGGTGAGAAGACAATTTAGGTTAAGGTCAAAAAAAATTAGGATAAAACAATGATTTAAATGAACAAAATTATTGAGAAAGAGCAAAAATATCTTTACATTCAAGAAGAGAGTTAAAAAATCTAAATTATAAAGTAGGAATTAAAAAGTCTTTACATTAAAAAAAAAAAAAGAGCTGACTTCGAATTGAAATCCATTTGCTTTAATTATCATATCTAGATCTAACCCAATTAAAAAATCCAGCAAAAATTATCCAATCAACCACACATAAATTCATTTAGTTGGCTTTCTAAACTAATTTATTATATCATCGGTCCATGTAGTATTATAGATCAAAATTTATTATAAGTGTGAGAGATGATAACAATTTTGTAAATAAATTAAATGTACACAGTTATTAAAATAAGGTGTTATCTTTATAAATATTCATCATTTATTATTAGGTAAAATGTTTATTAGTTTATTAAGAAATGTTCATTTATTATAAACTAAAAGTTTATTACAAATAAAGTAAATATTCGTTAGTTAATTCAAAAAGAATAATTTATTATAAAACTAAAAGTTTATTACAAATAAAGTAAATGTTCATTAGTTTATTAATAAAAATTCATCGTTACGAATAAAGTAACGATTTATTAATTTATTAAAAAATATTCATTACGAATAAATTTAAAATTTATTAATTTATTAAAAAATATTCATAGTTATAAAACTGAACATTTATTATAAATAAAATAAAATATAATTAATTTATTAATAAATATATATTTTTTATCCATTAAATTAAATATATAAAAAAATAAAAATAAATATTTACAGATAAACTAATAAATTTTTTTATTATTAAATTTATCCATAATAAAATTTTAATTTATTCGTAATAAATTTTTTTAATAAACTAATTAATATTTATTTTATTTGTAATAAATTTTTTTAATAAACTAATTAATATTTATTTTATTTGTAATTAATTTTTTTAATAAATTTTTCTAATAAATTAATTTTATTTTATTTATAATAAATATTTTTTAATAAACTAATAATTATTTATATTTATTTATATGTAGGATATTATCGTACCTATTCATACGTACCAATTAAATTCAAGTTCATAATACATACTGCAACGGATCTGGATATAATTTGCTTTCTGAACTTGAACTTGATGAGTCTGACAATTTCTGAATTTTCTCGTAATACAATCAATCAGAATTCATTGTTCGTATTCATTCAATTCCTACTTCCGAACGGCCACACTTTAATTAGGTTGTATTGTAGGTGGCATTGTGCCGCGAGCTCTCTTACTTCTTCACCACCTACCTCACCTCCTTCTTCACTTTCTCTTCATCTCTTACCGGAAATTCAATAAACCATCAAATGACTCACGCGGGAATTCTAGCCGGAATCGTCCTCCTTTTAGCTTTATATTGCGGCCTTGACCCATTTAAGCACAGTGCAATCTCTGAATTTCCCGACTTCGAGGCCTACAAAGTTGACTTAGCTGATTGGTCTTTGGTTCCTACTGAGAAAGACACCGATAATTTACTACAAAGATCTGAAATTATGTTCTTGAATCAGATTCAAGGCCCTGAAAGTATTGCGTTTGATCCTCTTGGGCGTGGGCCTTACACTGGTATTGCTGATGGGAGAATTGTCTTCTGGGATGGTCATAAATGGATTGATTTTGCTTACACTTCTCCAAATAGGTTTGTTCTGGAATTGTTCCGTAATTCTGTTGTCAAATGGCGAAAAATGGATTTTTTTTCCTTTTAAATTTTTTGTTATACTACGTTGATTTTTAGATCAACTTGGGGGTTTGTGCTAGTGGGTTTCTTCTTCTGCTTTCATATCTGCAGAACTTGAGTTTTGTAATGGTAATAATATCATGCTAACTTTATTTTGACACAAAACAGGGCGTGCGATTTAGTTGCTTTTATTTTGTAAATTGTCGTCAATTTAGTTTTGATGAACTTGTATTCCAGAGCAATTATCGGCACTGATTTTACTGTTATTTTAATTAAGGTAGAAGGTTTTCTCATTCGAAGATTATAATTGGTTAACAACGTGCCACAACTATCGATGGAAAGCAAGTTATCTGCAATTAGCGACAGCTGCAGAAATTCTATTTGAACTGTGATATGACTGCCCAGATGATTTTGGTTATATGTGCATATTGCAAAAATTCTTATACATTCTTGGGTTCTTTAGTTATTGATAACTTAAATTAGTAAGCAAAGAACATACATAATTACATAAAAATGCCAGAATCTTCTCTAATAAATCACATAATATGCTATATTTTACCAGTGTGTGGAATTGCACAAGTCTGGTTTTTGGCATTGCATTTTTGCAGCTTTCTTTTTGACTGCCGATTATTTTTCCAAATTGTTATATTGACTAGACCTTTTTTTCGCATTTTTGTCTGAGATTCAGGTCAGAAATATGTAATCCAAAACCATCACCTTTGAGTTATTTGAAGAATGAGCATATCTGTGGTAGGCCTTTGGGGCTCCGATTTGATAAGAAAACTGGTGATTTATACATAGCAGATGCATATTTTGGGCTGATGAAGGTGGGGCCAGAAGGTGGTTTGGCAACATCGCTGACAACTGAGGCAGAAGGGATCCCACTGGGATTTACCAATGATCTAGATATTGATGAGGAAGGGAATATTTACTTCACAGATAGCAGCACTCAATACCAAAGGAGGTAAAATTTTGATGCCTTTTCTTGTTGACTGTTGCTGCATTTTGTAATGTCTTTGAGAACTTCTTTATTTCCCTTTATCGCATGGAAAAGGATGTTGAGGACACCCATGTTATATAACCATATCAGAGCATCCAAATGCACTAAATCTTTTATGATGGGAAACAGCATATGAAGAATTTATCATCTTCTTCCCACATTGAAGATGCGAAAATAGATGTTACTAAGCTGAGGTGTGTATAATAGGAGATGAGAAGAAACTATAATCTTCAATTAAGGAGCCTCCCATTTACTTAAGTAGAGCATGTTAAATTTAGTAAATGTCATGTATAGAAACCAAGTTCCTTATCAGAGTTATAATACACAGCTTGCTTACCTTCTTTGCATGTTTAATTTAGTAAATGTCATGTATAGATGCACACTGAGTTCTTTGTCAGAGTTCTAATAGAGCTTGCCTTACCTTCTTTATATCTTCCTTAAATTGTATCGGCGGGACTTGTTTACCCACTAGGTTCTTAACTTTGACCCTATTACAGCCTCAACATAGGAGACTGAAAACTCTTGAAACTATGGTATTTCTTTGTCCACATCCAATTAACATTTGTCCAAGTTCATCAGCGCAATTTGTTTGGAGGATGCCCCTTAATTTCGGTTCCTTATGAGCTCACCTTGACAACTGTTAATGTTGTATGTTATCTTCTCTGTTAAAGCTTTTATGTGGAAATTACTTATAACTCGTAATTATTTTCAGGAACTTCATGCAATTGGTTTTTTCTTCAGAGAATAGTGGGAGGGTCCTAAAATACAATCCAACTACAAAGGAAACTACTGTCCTTGTGAGAAATCTTCAATTTCCAAATGGTGTGTCCTTAAGCAAGGATGGTACCTATTTTGTCTTTTGTGAAGGAGCCATGGGCAGGTGAGCTTGTTTTCTTCTCTTTTTATCTATTCTATGGTACAATAGCAGTTTGTTTACTTCTCTTTTTATAATTTATTGCTATTTAAGAAAAATAGTTTTTTTTTTCTTTTTTTTTTTTTCAAATTGCAAAAGTTGCATGCCAAGAGTTAAAAGAAAAATATTCCTAAGTAATGGGACAGCTTTTTAAATAAGAAGTAAAAAGAGCATAGTTATGTTGAACTATTAAGTATGCACGCACACAGGTGCTTTCCTGCATTTTTTTAATACATTTTAGACGCAGTCTGCACACAGGCTTCCTGTATGCATTTTACATTTTGTTTATTTATTAGTTTATGTATTTTTTTTTTTTAATTAGCTCTCCCGAAACCATGATTTAGATAAGCCATTTGAAGGGGAAATAAAAATCCTAAGGCAGGTGGCACAACTTGGTGCCAAAAATGGCCTCAAATTGGTAGGATCCACAACAGATGATTCCCTAACATATACAGGTCACCTTTGTGGCTTAGGAATTGACTAGACTTAGGGCTATCTAAACTCGAGCTCAGCTAGTATTATAATTAGGAGATTCACGAGTGGCTCGAGCTTGATTCTTTAAGTGGTCATTAAGCATGCTTAACGAAATATTCGATAAGAAGCTTGATAATCATATAAACGACCTATTCGATAAGAGGCTCGATAATAATATAAACGAACTATTTGATAATCATATAAACAAGCAATTCGAATAGAGCTCGATAATCGTATAAACAAGCTCGAGCTCGATAATTATATTTCATTTAAATAAATTTAGAAAAAAAAAAAAGCAAACAAATACAATTTAGATAGTAAATTAATACACAAAGCAAGAAAAATGAAAATTTTGTTTAAAAATAAAAAAAAAACACAAATAAAAAGTACAACATAAGACTAAATTACAATTGTTCAAAGTAAAGTCCCAAATACAACTATGAAAAATGAAACTACTAGACAAATGAAAATAGAGGTTTTCTCTTCCATGTCACAACACCAATACATAAACCTTGATTTTGTAATGACACTTGCCTGTAAAACCAAATGCTATTAATACATAAACCAATAGATAATAACAAACACTATCAATATAATGATGCATTATGCTTTTAGATTTCTTAGTACTCCCTATATTTAAGAAGATGCATAAAGGCAATTGCATAATAGCATATTTATAGGACTTTGGTTTAAATTGAAAACACTTAACCAATTAGATCAATGGAAGGGAAACTTAAAAAATTCCAAAATCATCAAGCAAATGAAAACAGGTTTGGAAAAGATTAAAAAGGAGAAATAAAATAATTTGTAAAAAAAAACGAACAACATAAAATAAACAAAAATCTTAAAAATAGAAATCATATATAAAAGCTAGAAAATAATTTTTTTTAAAAAAATTATGCAAAAGAGTAACAGGTAAAAAAGGAAGTAGTGGGAAAATCAAGCCAACATTAATAAACAAACAATATAAAATAAACAGAAATCTTTAAATTAGATCAGTATAAAGTTTGAAATTAATAAAAAATACAAATTCATGCAAATGAGGAACAAATGAAAAAGAAAAGAGGGGGAAAATTAAACCAACAATAATAATAGTGAATTTAAACTAATCGATGATTTGGTGAACCACAAACCTGAAAGAAATCAGGTTGCATGCAAAATATAAGTAGAAAAAACCCAAAAATACCAGGAAACTCAAAACACAGGTTAATTACATTCATGGTCATTGAACTTTGTATTACTTGCACCTATATCACAATTTTTTGTTTCGTAATACTAAAATTACTTCATAAATTATCGTAGAAAAATCATCATCAATCAATGTTGACAAGTTATCAGTCAAAAAGCTGACATGACAATGATATGGTAGCCGGATTTTGCCATTTCACTTAACACGCAGGATGTAGTGACACGTCAAATGTTAGATAGGCATCATATTAGATTTTCAAATGTGTTAAAAATCAAATATGTTAATTAAAAGATGACATCTGACGTGGCACCTATCTAGCATCCGACATGTCACTACATCTGGCACTTCAAAATCCAGCTGTCATATCAGTTTTCTGGCTGATAACTCGTCAAAATTGGTCGGTGATGATTTTTCTGCAATAATTTATAAATTTAAATGATTTTAGTGTTACAAAACAAAAAATTGTGATTTAGGTGCAATTAATACGAAGTTCAGTAACCATTAATATAATTAACCCCTAAAAACAATTCTAAAGTAAGAGAGTAAGCTAAGAAAAACATATCCAAAAGAAAACCAATATATTTCCTAAAGAATGGATGAAATTAAAAGACAACAAATTCAAAAGAGAGAAGATTTATATACTGACCGGCGACCAATTGTTTGGTGAAAAATGACTTGAAAAAAAAAAGGCTAAAAAAACAAAAGTAAGAGATCTAACTTTTCAAACACAACCTTTAAATAATCATATTAGTGGCGGAAAAAAGATTCAATAAGCAGAAACTCACGGCTTGGTACTTGCATTGTAAAAAAAATCAATAATCATCATGAAACTGAGAAGAACAAAATAAAACTACTATGAATAATATGTAAAAAAGATAATAGGGAGCAAAAATGAAGAGGCGAACATGAGGAAAATTTCTCGAGAGAGGAAAAGAAAGGCGACTGGGGGTGTGAAATGATTGTGAGAAGAAAGAAGGATGGGTTTAGGTTTAGGGTTGTGAAGTGGGGATTTGTTGAATTTGAACAGTGCCATGTTGTGTATTAATGATAAGGACAGTAAAAGAGTCGATAAATGGCGCAATTTAGTCTACTTGGTTAAGCAATAGTTTAAGGGTAGTAAAGTAATTATAAAAGGATGGATTTTAATGTAATAAAATAGATTAGAGTTTTTTAATTTTTAATTAATATTTTAAGCATTTTAAATTTTATGTTTAAGATTTTTTAACTTTTAATTACCTTTTTTTGATATTTTAAATTTTATATAGGATATATTTTTAAAATAAAAAAAGTACATTACTAAACTGGATTAATAAAAAAAATTATTAATAATTTTGATTATATTGTTTGACTAATTCACTACAACTATTTATGTGAACTTTTTATAACTCTAATAATATAATTAAGAAAAAGAATACTTGTGGTTGCTAAGAAATTGGTTGTAGTTGAATTATTTAAATTAATAGAATAACAATAATAATTAAAAAAAATAGATTTTGGTGGTTAATGAAAAATTGAAAAATAAATTGTATGTAGTTGAATTAGATACATGTAGAGTAAGTGACTTCATATTTTATAGTAAATTAAATTTATGATTAATATTTAGATATTTGATTCAACATTAGTCTACTTATGATGTGAATTTTTTTGAATGTAATTATAGAAAATTTAGACTAGAGATTTTTTTTTAAATGATATTTCCTTAGGATGAGATTAAAATGAAAATAAATTCAAATATTATGAATTTTTTATACAAAACTTCTTTATAAATTTACTTATTTGTTAATTAGAATGCCAAATATTGTTGGTTTCTAATAAATCTCTCCATAGTAATAAAAAGATAATTTATTATTGATAAACGTATATATGTTTGAGAAACATTCATGTTTCAAATATGTCATACACTTATATATAACTGTCAATATCATATCTCAAGACAATTAAGAAAACAAATAAAAAGCAAGCAGGTCTGAAATTATTTAAATTTATTATATTACAATTATTTCGATAAAAATTATATAATATAACTAAAATAAATAATAAAATATATTTGATTTATCATATACTAATTATAAATTATATTATTTTGTAGTAGATTGCACTTATGTTTATTTACTAAATCATATATTAATACATGATTTAGATATATTACATGATATAATTACAATAAATTATAAATGCCAAAAATATAATTAATAATAAAAAATTATAGTAAAAATGAAAACTAGCAATATATATATATAAGAACAAAGATAGTTAATTTTTTTTTTTTTTATGATTAGCAAATTCTGTTGTATTCATATAATTAATATTTAGATATCTGCATCAACATTAATGTGAAATTTTTTCGAAAGTAATTGTGGAGAATTTAATCTAAAAAATTCAATATCTTTTTTTCAATGATTTTTCCCTTAAAATGGATTAAATTGAAAAAACACCATGGATCTAAATTATTAACTATAATGTCAGATATTGTTGGTTTCTAATTAGTCTCAATATAGCAATCAAAAGATAATTAGTTGTTGATAAATCTATATATGTATATATGTACTGAGAAAAATTAACGTTTGAAATATGTCATGAGTTCATATATAACTATCAATATCAAACTCAAGATAATTAAGAAAATGAATAAAAAGCAAGTAAACATAAATTGAAGAAATCAAAATAAATGACTGGTTTGAAATTATTTAAGTTTAATATTTTATAATTTTTTTTTATAAAAAATCATATGATACAGTCAAAATAAATAATAAAATAGATTAATTTACACTTAGTATAATAAATTGCACTTAAATTGGTTTACTAATCATATATTAATTTAATGCATAAACCATATTGAGCTCCTTGAATTTTCCATTTTTTCTTAGTTTGCCATCTATATCGGTTTTTGGATCTCGTTGCTCCTTTTATGTCATTTTTGGATAAATTAACCCCTCTAACATTTCAAAAACGTAACAAATAGTCACCTTATGTTGACATGGCAGTCGAAAGGTTGACATAGTCTCAATCCAACTTTTGGTTGCCATGTCAACTTAAGTTGGTTACCTGTTACGTTTTTTAAATCTTAGAGGGTGCAATTTGGTCTAAAAATAGCATTCAAGGGGCATCTAGCTCCAAAAACCGATCTAGGGGGTAAACTGAAAAAATAATAAAAAATTTAGGGGCAACATATGAGTTAAACCTTAATTTTATTTATATTTATAACACAAAATAATTAGAATAAATTATAAATGCTAAAAAATTATTAATAAACAAATTAAAATAAAAGAAAAAAATAGCAATATCTTATAAATATTCTTATAATTAACAATAAATATAGTTTTCTTAATTGTTAGCTTATATCAAATTTATATGTAGGTTATGAATTTCATTTTCTATATCACTGTTATAGAATTTAAGCATATAAAATTATTTGTAATGTATAAAAAATTTTCAATTAATTGAATTAATTGTTTATGAAAAATATAATATTAATTTCATTAATCAATTAATAAATTTTTAATTTTAATATTATGATTTAAAGTATATATAATTATAAGTTATAAATTTTATTATATTTATATAATAACTATAAAGATTATAAATAATATTACACTTTCGATACCACTATTCTCCTTTTTAAAATAATATTATTTTATTTAATATATTAAAAATAGAATATAAATGATAAAATATTAATATAATATTATTTATATACGAACATGTTCGTGAGTCTCTAAACGAATGTATTTGTGAATATGTTCATGAGCTTACATATGAATATCTTCGCGAACTTGTAAACGAACATATTCGTAATCCTTTAAATGAACATATTCGCCATCTTGTAAACGAACTTGTTAAGGTTATCGAACGATTCAAACAGGTTTTTTTTCGAACTGGGACTCAAATAGTTTACGGACGGCTTAGTTCATTTACAGTCCTTACTAGACTGCACTTATTGCTTTGAGTATGCTATTGCTAGATAATCCATATTTTGCATACTTTATATAAATATTCCATGCATTTCAGTAGTCATTATAATGACGTTGGATCTTGGCATTATTTTAACCCAAGTCTGCAGCTTTCCTTTTCTGACATTTCAGTTGGAACAGTTTTTTTAATTTTTAGTGACTTCGCAATACTGGCTAGTGGCTACACAGTAAATGTAATTCTGAGTTCATCGGTTTGTTGTGATTCTCACCTGATAGATTTTGAAAGAAAAACACCTAATTTTCTTTCTCTGTCGCTCAGAAAAATTTTTGGCCATGTGAAACCATTCTTTGTCATTTAGGTGTAGACGCAGCTCTTTTTTTCTCCCTCAACTGGGACTAATTTTGTTTATAATTGCAGATTGAGCAAGTATTGGTTGAAAAGTAAGAAAGCTGGGACTTTTGAAGTATTTGCTATCTTGCCAGGATTTCCTGACAATGTTAGAACAAATGAAGAGGGTAGCTTTTGGGTAGCAATTCACTGTCGCCGGACATATTATACCTACATATGTGCATTATACCCAAAACTGAGGACATTCTTGCTCAAGCTCCCAGTTCCAGCAAAGATTCAGTACCTGCTTCACATCGGGGGCTGGCTTCATGCAGTGGCTGTAAAATACAGCCCAGACGGTAAGCTTTTGCAGATATTGGAGGACAGTCAGGGAAAGGTACTTAAAGCTATCAGTGAAGTGGAAGAAAAGGACGGAAAGCTATGGATTGGGAGTGTTCTGATGCCTTTTATTGGAGTTTACAACCTGGCTTGAAGTAGAAAGAAATGTTATTCAGATGAAATGTTGCTCTTTAGAACTAGGTAGGTCCTATTACCTTTAAGCTCGTATTTTTCCCCTCATTTATATTTAGTAGCTTGTCGTCATGCTTCCTGCTGTTGAAAGACGTTGAAATGTGTCAAAAGAACTTGGGATGAAACCTATTCTAGTGTTCTCCTACAACGATACCAGTTGTTTCTGGTAATTTGTAGGTTTCTTTTCCTAGTCAGTATTGTTATGTTGTCCTTTAACTTATGTTTGCTCAAGAAACTATCTTCACAATTAATTAGAGAGCCTAATAGCTTAGAGTTAAGACTCGTACTTTAGGAGGTGATTTTTAGAAAATATCATCCGTTTGAGCGTGGTTCTTTAGCAGTAGCTTGCTCATGAAGTAGACAGGAAGCTTTCGCTGGAAAATAGTTAAAATATTTATGTATCTTATCTTGTGTGTATATCCATAGAATTTAAGTATTCTTGCAGGTATTTCTTGCTAACAAAGGAAAGGTAAAAAATGAAATTTTCCAATGTCACAATTTGACATTCTTGAGGATGACAATGTCAAATTGTAGTTTAAAAAAAACAAAAAGGCTGCAGTTCCTTGGCATTCCAAACAGTATAATTTACATCAGTATCTATTGATGATGAAATTCAATTGACCAAATTAACATGGTCAAACAGGGGAGGTAATTTCGACCGATTTTAAAAGGTGAGAGATAATTATATTCCGTAATAAATATAAATGTAGATTATGTTATGAATATTATTATTATTATGGATGTCCATAACTTTCCTTGAATTCCATAATCTCTCATTTCTTAATCTTCTAGTTTAATTGTGGATGTTTCCTTGTAATCCTACAAATAGAGGCTTAATGAATGTACAAATTACAAGTGATATATTTTCTTTATTCTCTCATTTCTAATCTCTACTCTATTTTCATTATTTAATTTCTTTAGTTTTTTTTATAATATATTATAAGTACGAATTCTCTTTAAAAGATAATAAGATAGAATATGCTCTTTTGTTTATCTAAAATATGCTTCTCCAGTCACCTAGTTATTCATTGAGTATTTATTCAAGTGATTGAGATCTGCTATCAAGTTGACATAATTTATCAAAATTTATATGAGTAAATACTTGAATCACTTTGTAATTACCCTTGCAATGATGGAAAAGTTGAGCATGTTAATCGGGCATTCTATATTTCAACTTAAGGCTTCTAGGTGTGATTCCAACTAGTAGATAATTGATTAGAACAAATACGATCGATTTTCCTTGAGTTCCATTCTTGCCTGTGTCAATTATGCATTCTGAGTCCATAGTTAGTACATACCTCATCAATATTTTTATATTTGTGTGTTTTATGTCTCATATATTTTATATTATACTTATATCATATTTTATAGGGATAATTACCAAAAATAAACTGAATTTTTAAGATTGTATCAAAATTAAATTGTATTTTCTATTTTCTCATATAAATACACAAATTTTAAAAATTTTATCAATTTATAAATTCTGAGAAAATTTTCTTAATATGACATAAAATTCTAACGAGATTAAAAAAATTATGCTGACTAGGAAGCTGTTATATTAGAAACTTTAAAACGCAATCATTTTTGTTTTTCTTAAAATTTTAAAATCTAAATCTCTCTTAAAATTTGAAAAATAATACATGTAGTTGTCGTGCTTGGGAGTTATTTTGTCAGCAGAGTAAAGAGAAACAAAAATTTTACTGTTAATAGAGTTTCACTGAGAGATTTAGGTTTTAAAATTTTTAAAAAAACAAAAAACGATGACATTTTAAAGTTCTTAAAATAACTTAGTTTCTTAGCCAGCTTTTTAATTAGCAGAATCTTTTTAATCTTGTCAAAATTTTATGTCATATTAGTATAGTTTTGTCGGAATTCATAAATTGATAAAATTTTAAAAATTTGTGTATTTAAATGAAAAAGGTTTATAAAAAAAGGTTTACCTAAGATTTATTAAAGCTTTATCCAAAATTTACAAATTATGTAGCCAAAAGTTTACTAAAATAAATAATCTTAATTAAGTTAATTAAATACAAGTTTACATATTTTCTTTGGTAATTAAAGTTTATCCAAGGTTTACTTTGGTAATTAAGGTCTATCCAAGGTTTTACACATTCCTTTTCCTAATTAAGTTAAGTAAACAATGATTAAAAATAAATAAATACATATATAAGAACAATTTGTGGCTATACAAGTTAATTAAATTCTTAATCCATGTTTAAAAGATAGAAAAAATAATTTTCTCTCTTTTAAATGAAAAAATATGATAAATACACAATAAATTTAATATTTGAAAAGAAAAAAAAGGAACAATTGGTATGAGAATGAAAACATACGAGATGTATCTGTAAATTTGAAAAAAACTTTAAGAACCCGGTGTTCCATGTAAAATTCCTAAGAAAGTTTGACAATTTTTTTTAAATGTACTTAAATGCAATATTTTAATTTATTTGACTATATTATTTTAAGATTATTATATTTTTAAATTTGTGTGATCAAATATTATATTATATATTTATAATTACTTATTGCAATTTATTTGTTTTTCTTAAGAAATATGGATGTTTCTAATTCATGTAAAACTTTCAAGAACAATGATGGAGATATACATTTAGCAGATAGTGCAATGACACATACTATATTGAAAAATAAAAATTATTTTACTAATTTGACTATGATGAAAGCAAATATTAGTACAATATTAGGTACTGTAAACTTGATAGAATGCTCCGGAAGAACTCATATTTTCTTAAATAACATAAAAAGATTCACGATTGATAATGGTTTATTATCAACTGAGTCAAAAAGGAATCTACTAAGTTTTAAAAATATACATCATAATGGATGCCATATTGATAGAAAATATTTTTACTGATTTTCATAACCGGTTGGGTTATCCCTGGTCAACTATGATATGTAAAATTATTGAGAATTCAAACAAGAATCCTTTAAAGAACCAGATGATTTTTCAATTCAATAAATTTTTCTATGCTGCTCGTTCTCAAGACAAATTGATTATTCGATATTTATTAGTAAAAGTAGGATTAAAATCTCCTACATTTCTAGAAACATTTCAAGGTGATATATGTAGACCTATTAATCCACCATGTGGACCATTTAAATATTTATGATAACGATAGATGCATCCACACAATAGTTACATATGTGCTTATTATCAATTCCTAACCTGACATTTACGAGATTGCTTGCTTAAATAATTAAATTGCATGTACAATTTCCATATTTTTCAATCAAGTCAATATGTGTTGATAATGCAAGTACATCCTAAGCTTTTATTGATTATTGTATATCAATTGGAATAACTGTTAAAAGATCTGTTGCTTATGTTCAAATAAAAAATGGTCTTATAGAATAATTTATTAAACGCCTCCAATTAATAGCAAAACCACTACTTATGAGAACAAAACTCCATGTGTCGTCTTGGCGACATGTTATTTTGCATGTAGCAGTATTGATACTCATTAGACTAACATCATATTATAAGTTCGCTCCATTACAACTAACTTCTAGTCATGAGACAAATATTTTCCATCTAAGAGTTTTTGGATGTGCAATTTATGTTTCTATTGCTCTACCACAGTGCACTAAAATGAGACTTCAAAGAAGTTTGGGAATATAAATTGGATTTGAATCTCCTTCCATCATTAAGTATGTTGAACCATTGACTAGTAATTTATTTATGGCATGATATACAAATTGTCATTTTATTGAGACAATTTTTCCAACATTAGGAGGAGAAAGAAAGCATCTATATCATGAAATTATGTGGAATGCATCATATTTAGCACATGTAGATCATCGTACCAAGCAATGTGAATAAGAAGTACAAAGAATAATATATTTACAAAATTTGGCAAGTTAATTGCCTGATGCATTTACTAACCTTAAAAGAGCAACTAAATCACATATAACAGTTGCAAATGTTCTTGCTTAAATCAATGTCCTTGTAGGACAAAGCAAATGAGTCTAAAGCACGCTTGAAGCAAGGAGCTAGTCGACAAGATGACTCAATTAAGGAGGCAAAAACTCTTGAAGAGTCTATTGACATAACAATAAATAAATCTCCAGAAAAGATTCAGGTACCTAAAAATGATAATAATGAATAGATTTCAATAAGTTATGTAGTTACAACAAAAATTGGATCTGAGAGAAAATTGTCGTCGACGTCGTCTTTGCTTATAATGTAGCAATTGATATTTTGGAGGAAAATGAGGATCCATAGCCAAAAACAATTGAAGAATGAAAAAATAGATGTGATTGGCCGAAATGGAAAGACACAATACAGATTGAATTAAATTCACTTAATAAACAAGAAGTTTTAGGGCCAATAGTTCAAATACCTGAAGGTATAAAACTCATTGGATACATATGGAAATTTGTATGAAAAAAAAAGATGAACATAATGAAGTTATAAGATATAAAGCAAAACTTGTTGCACAAGGATTTTTAGAAAGGCTTGATATTGATTATGAACATGTGGTAGATGTGACAACTTTTTGATACCTTATAAGCCTTGTAGTACATGAAAGACTTGATATGCATTTTATGGATATTGTTATGGCATATTTATATAGTAATCTTGATAGTGACGAATGTGGTACAATCATCTAAGTAAATACTTGTTAAAAAAATGATCATATATGCCCATGTATTTTTATAAAGAAATCAGAATATGGATTTACTATTATTGTCGTATATATTGATGATATAAACCTTATTGGAACTCCTGAAGAGCTTGTAGCGCATTTGATTATTTGAAGCATGAGTTTAAAATGAAAGATTTTGGAAAAATAAAATTTTGCCTTGGTTTACAAATCGAGCATTTTGCTAATGAGCTCATAGTGCATCAATCAGCTTAGATAGAAAAGGTCCTTAAAAATTTTTATATGAATAAAACACATCCATTGAGTACACCAATGGCTGTGAAGCTACTTGATGTAAAAAAAGATCATTTTTGAACTCGAGGGATGGAGAAAAAGTTCTTGGTCCTAAAGTATCATATCTAAATGCAATTGGTGCACTACTATATCTAGCTA
Organism: Balakata baccata; assembly: GCA_949630135.1. NCBI lineage: Eukaryota > Viridiplantae > Streptophyta > Magnoliopsida > Malpighiales > Euphorbiaceae > Balakata > Balakata baccata. Next base: position 1,250 of record CATIWF010012862.1, on the reverse strand, counting down.
ATACTACAGGACTTGATATAACATTTTCAGTAGATTTATTGGCAAGATATAGTTCTTCTCCAACATGAAAACATTGGAATAGAGTTAAACATATCTTTAGTTATCTCCTAGGAACAATTAATTTATGATTGTTTTATTCAAATAAATCTACACTGAAACTAATTGGTTATGCTGATGCATGATTTTTATATAATCCACGAAAAGCTCGATCTCAAATAGGTTATATTTTTATGAGTGATGAAACTGCTATTTCATGGCAATCAACAAAATAAACTTTGACTACCACATCTTCAAATCATGTTGAAGTAATTACAGTTCACAAAGCAAGTCAAGAATGATTATAGTTGATGCAAATGATGCAACACATTTGAGAAACAAGCGATATATCTGTCAGCAAAAGTACTCTCACAATGTTATATGAAGATAATGCAGTATATATAGTACAATTAAAAGGATGTTACATTAAAGTAGACTAAACAAAATATATTTCTCCTAAGTTATTATTCATGCACGATCTTGATAAAAGTGGACAAATCGATGATCAACGAATTCAATCAAGTGATAATCAGGTAGATTTATTTACAAAAGTTTTGCCCACTGCAACATTTGAAAGGTTGTTGCGAGGCATTGTAATCTTTTGACTTAAAGATTTGAAGTGATATTTTTATGAGGGAGAGAAAATACGCAATGTACTTGTAAGACTCCTTGATACAATTAGAATTTACCCCAATTATTGTTAGAGATGTGCCCAAAAGGCAATCGCCTTAAGCACTTTGTGTATACATTCATAAAGGCATTCTTTCATTATATTAGTATTCATTTGCATATGAATTGATATAGATCTTAAACTGATTAATGAAAGTCCACGATATTAAATATAGCATGAAGGAAATCATGATGGGATTATGATAATGAGATTCCTATCATGTGTAATTATGTTAGTATCTAAATTATCCCTAGTCGTAGGATCAATAAGATGGGACATTATTGATCCGGATAGACTAGCACATGTTAAACTCCTTGATTTGATCAAGTAGTACATCTCATAAGCTATGAGCATGAGATGTTCAAAGTTAACATGTGAATGCTTGCTAAGAGTAGTCAAGTATATTGGATGACCTGCTATGAGACAATCATATGGATTATCTATTCAAATGTCAATGATAGTCTCATCATAGCAATGGTACATGTATCCTTAGACTTGAGGTACTCAAGGATATATTGGATACTGATTATGTGCTTTGACTCCA
>CATIWF010012851.1:0-11101 GCA_949630135.1 Balakata baccata | reverse complement strand
AAAAAATAAAACGGCAATTACAATTTTGGATAATGTTTAAGAAAAAAATAACTGCAGAAAAAGAAATAAATAAAAAATGATTTCCATGGTCCCTACTGGTCCATCATTTTTTAAAGGTATTTGTTTGTCTTGATATATTGGAGAGAAGTTGAATTTTTTAACACGGCATCTGCATATTCTGGGATCTGTTTCTAATATATAACATTTTTTTTACATAGAATATTAGTAGATTCATTTTAAAATTAAAATTAATGATCTCATTGTTCTAATTTAGCTTAGATTTCAATTAAATTTCAATGATAACATAAGACTATATATATATATATAAATAAAATGCGTTTGACCGGATATTCAAAAATTTATAATTCTAATCAGTATTATTAAACTTAATTTAATTGATAATCTGTATGTTAATTTCTTATGCTATATATAACTAACTAAATATAATAAAATTAGTTATTTAACACTACGTAAATAAATTGGTATAAAAAATGTTCAGTTTAATTTGAAATATTAAATTCAAGATTTGGTTATATAATTATTTTAAAATTTTTATATAATATTTTTTCTGCCTTTTAAAATAAATTTAAAAATATACGACTAATAATTTGAAAGGATGAGTGAGGGAATTGACTAATGTTTGCTTGTGGGATACGTTTGGAAGCTCAAAAATAAAATATTAAAAAATAGTAAAGTAGAATTTGTTTGTATTGTGCAAAGTCAGGATGGCCCGTTATCAGAGGCTAGTTGTGTTGTTGTTGTGGACACAGAGCCCAAACAATTGACTGTGGTCATTAGTCTACGCCCCCTCTTATCGGTCCAATTATATTACCCCTCCTCACCAATTTATTTATTGCTGGAATTGGAATTCTCTTTCTTGACTTTGATTTCCAATTAATTATTTTTTTAAAAACATTATTATTATTATTATTAAGGTACAGCTATATTGATTTGATGTGATGATTAATTATTTTATCATATTTATTAGCGAAACAACATGTGCCTAACAACTTGATTAGGCTGATAGCCCGCTAATAAGTTAAATAAATATTTTTTTATACCATATGAAATCATCTGTCAATCAATTATAATCATTCATTGAAATTAATTTTTATTGCACTAGATAAAATTTTAAAAATAGCATAACACTCTTTTATAAATTTTAAAGTAAGAGAGTTTGGATTCCAAAATTTTTGTTAAGCGAAGCTAAATAATTATCTTCGGTCACTATTTATTGCGATTAATTAAATTGATTATATATATATATATAAATAAGAAATGATTCGATTTTTGAAACCCCACCTAATCTTCACTTTAATTTAAATATTAAACAAGTTGGAGTTATCCCTTTCAAGAATGAATCAGCAACACATTTCGCAATTCTGTCGTTATAAATAATTTTATTTTTTTAAGAGAAAAAAAAAATACTATTAATTAATTAAGAAGAAGAGAAGAATAGAGTAGACCTTCTGGAAGATTGACAGAATTGAAGGCTCTCCCTTGGGTATATCTAACTCGTGAATGAGTGCAACTTTCTTGGATTTATATTAATCCTTTTGTGAATCATCAATCTTGGACTCATTGCGATTTTTCAAAACTAAGGTTGGGGAATGAGAGCTGCATGTGGACTACGGAAAGTCAAACTAAGAAAAATGAAAAAACAAAAAAAATAAGAAAAAATTTGTACCATTTGATTCTTAACTCGGACTTTTATGCAATATTTGATTTATAGAATTGCATAGCCTAGAATATAATTATAATTTTTAAAAAATAGAATAGATATTTTTATAATAATTATTTCTAAATAATAATTATTTCAGATATATATAAGTGAATAATAATAAATAATCAGTGGCAATACTGGTAGTTATTAATTGTCGGTAATAGTAGTGATGATAGTGATAATGGTGGATGAATAGCAGTGGAAGTAGGAGTGGTAGTAGAGGATAGATGGTAGTAAGAAGTAATATAATTTGAATACGAAAATAATTATTTTTTATTTTAGCATAAAATATATATATATAAAATTGAAAAATAACAATTTTATCGCTATATTTTAATTAAATTTGAAATAAAGTATGAAATAACTACTCTATATAAACCAAACATACATAATCTTAATTTTTTAGTTTTAGTCATTAAGTATTATATAAAACAAAAATTATAAACTAATATGAATTTACGTTAAGGTAAATTCATTACAAAATAAAACGCTTGGCCTAGCTGAAAGAAAGATTGAAATGTATATGCATCTCAACTCTACAAAACGAATGCTACATTTTCCACAAAACTGTTAATACATTTTCCACTAAAATTTCCATTGAAATAACAAAACCAAAAACGCATAAATCATCATCATCATCAAATCCCCACGCCTCCTGATGAGTCCATTTCATATATTTTGCTTGTAATTAATGAACCATCATTACTCAAGGATCATCATAGTGGAAGCAGTTCAAAGAACAGTACCATATTATTATTATTAAATAACAAACTTTTATATATATATATATATATATAATTTTTGATCAAGATGGGTTATTTGATGAATTGGGTGGCAATGAGTATTACAGCTCAGAGAAAAATGGAGTGTCCCACAGCCACACTTTGTCGCAAATTGGAAATGTTGCAAATCTTTGAAACAGTATTAGATATCATTTGCCAACTATCTTGTCAACATCTTTTACTATTTTGGTTTGGTTTTTCCCCTGCCCATTTCGTGTCTTTTTCTGTACATTTTGGGTTTCTTGGTCCCACAGTGTTTTTTCCACCCCAGCACAGTTTTCCCACTCTCAAATCAAAATTGCATAATACCATTTAAATAATTTTAAATTCTTTTTTTTGGCCGAAACAAGAAAGAGTAATTCATCCCTACCCAATACACCCCTATAAGTCTACATTAGAAAAAAGAAGAAAGAAAATCTTTTGACATTAAGAAATTTTCAAGTTAAAATTTGAAATTTTAGTGCAATATATTGTTAGTGATCAGTGTTTTACGTTTATTTGTTAGGAATTACTTCGAGAATCTCTGGATAGAGAAAATTACAAGGAAATGGGAAGGGGGATTGTTTTTTGAGCAAAAGTTTCCAATTTGAGACACTCCGCTAAGGACAAAGTTTTTCATGTCCTAGACAGTTCTTTATGCTGATTTTGTTTATGTATATTAACGTTTATAAAAAGTGGATTTCCACCATTTGTGGAAATTGGTTTTATACAAATCTTTTGAATAGAAAAAGTTGTGGTTGTGCTCCTGATTCTGCTAGTTTTGAAATTTTTACAAACAAAATGAAGGCTAATTTAGAAGACAATGGAGCGGTGGGTGTCTTATCAATGTGTAAAATGTTTTCGGCTGTCTAGACGATAAATTTGAAAAGGGTAAAGTTGTCGACAGGCTACAATATGGATTGGGCTAATGTCGGCCCATGTTAAACTTAACCCTTTTCAAAACAGGCTTGTTCCAGTTTGGCCTGTGGCTCAACGTAATGGACAAGGCAGAGCTACTTATTGAGTTCTTATACATGGAATGGAATTGAGTCCATATAGCTGCATCAGCCACAGGCCCATTCGCACGTGCAGAAGATTGAAAAAAGCGTTAATTTTCATTTTCTGTTAAACGGCGTTAAAACGACTATAAATTTATTATTTAACAACTTTAGATTCATTATTTAACGAACTGTAAGTAAATTTATTATTTAATAACTGTAAATTTATAATTTAACAATTGTAAGTTTATTACTAAATAACTATAGGTTCATTACTTAATAACTATAAAATTAAAATTTAACAACTGCATGTTTATTACTGTAAATTTATTATTTAACAATTATAAATTTATTATTTAACAATTGCAGGTTCACTACTAAATAATTGTAAATTCATTATTTAATAACTGTATATTTATTATTTAACAACTGTATGTTCATTATTTAATAATTGTAAATTTGTTATTTAACAATTGTATAACTATTGTAAGTTTATTATTTACCAACTGAATTTTACTTAAATTCTCACAAATCAAATTTTTGCAAAATTGCAGCATCAACTGAAAATATATCAATTCATTTGTAATCGACATAAAATATCACAGAAAAAGAAATTGAATAAAAGAAGAAGAATAAGAAGAATAAGATAAAAAAAGAAAAAAAGGAAGAAAATGAAAAAGGAACGGCTCCATTAAATTAAAAAAGAAATGTGCGTATAAGGATATTGTGGAGAATGTAACTCCATGCATGAAATGAATTGCTCCACTTATCGCTCTTTTGTTGGATTATTACAATCCTAAATTTACATAAAAATAAGATATTTCTTGTGGGAATATATAGTGGCTACCGGTTAGCTAGTTGGCCCAGATATATATATATATATATATAGGAATTAATTAGCATTTTGGATAGAATTTCAAAAAACAATAAAGTACTATCTGAAGAATTTTAAGGTAGCTGTAACTGTAACTGAACTTTTGACAAAGATATTCTTATCCATCTATTTTGATTCCTAGCTAATTCAATTCCCTGAAATTGCAAATTGAAGGACATTGCCCAAATAGTTAGTCTTTTGCTTTGATCTGGTTTTGTACGTATATTGGGACAAAGGACAAAAATTCGTCGGGATCTTGGAGCTTGAAGGAAGGGGTTGCCTCTCAATAGAACTCATTGGCAAATGGCTACTGTGTTTCATGCGAGTGATTAAATCTGGGACATTTGCGCTTGACTATAGTAATTCATTAAGAATTATATGAATCGTTCACTACATTGATTCAAATGCTCTTGATAGGAATTTTTTGCCTAATTAAACTCAATTTACGAAGAACAAACTAATGATAATATGTCATATAAGAAATTATATTTGTATGGTAATCTGTCATTATTTTGATAGATTATGATGATTCATCCGAGTAATGAATTAGTATACATATCAATCACATGCATGTTTTGTTGTACTTTAATAATTCAAAGATGATATTGTATGAAAGGGTTTTCATTGCCTAGATGAGATGATTTTTCATGCACCGAAATTATAATCATATTCTATCATATATATTTGTTGTGCCGAAACTAATATAGAAAAAATTACTATTTATTCAATCTATTTTCATATAATAAACTAGTAACTCTTTTAAATTTGAAAAATATACGATTTACTTTCTATAGTTTGAAATAATACAACAGTACCCATAAAATTTTAAAAAAATATATAATATACTAGTAAAAATGAATATTCTTGTTTGGTCAGAGGTATTAGTTTAGTAAATCAAATTTGCATGAGTACTAGTGTAATATGTCAAAATTTCATGAGGTAAATAATATAATTTTCAAACTTCAGGAGAGTATTAGTGTATTATGTCAAATTATAGGAGAAAAATTGTGTATTTTTCAAACCTTAGAGAGTATTAATATATTATGTCAAATTATACGAGGCAAATAATAATTTCCATTAAAATTAGAATAAGATGAGAATTCGAAAATTTTCTATGATTAGGGAGAGCAGATAATATAACTGCTTAAAAGAAAATTGGGAAAAATATATATAATATAGTGAATTCAACAATTCACTTTAATTTCCTTAATCAGGAAGTCACTATTATCGCACAACAAAATGATGAAACTGAAATTAGACCTACACAATCTTGATGAAATCACATACCTATATAACTGTGATTGTGAATAACACATTATAAGATTATAGCAAAGAAATTCAAAAAAAAAAAAAAAACACAGCAAAAATAAAAGAATAAAGAAAAAGAAAAAGGAAAAGAAGCAAAGAAAGAAAGAATAATATAGCCTTTACACCAAAGAGGGATTAGTCATTCGCTCATCAGACCCAGTTAATACCTTGACCATTATCTGCATTACTTTCACTCTCATTTGTAAAGTCAAAATGTAATCAGCTGTCTCTCTAAACAGCCCTTCCATCCCCATGGATTCAGTGTTAGGTATGAGCTTTTTCAGCGTTCCAACTCTTCTAATGATGCCATTCATGTTTCTTCTTGAACCTCTTACTCGTGCCCTATTCTTCATTAACACCCTTCTCGCTCGCTTATTCCTCATGGGACGTCCTCCATCTTTCCTAGCAACCAATTGTTTCCTCTTTTGCAACCTTCTCCTGGCTTTTAATTCCAAGATTTTTCGCACTTCTTCACTTTCTTTGAACTTGCCCTTGAAAGAAACAAGTTGGTTCGCAGAAAAACCCATTATCCTGCTTCAACTTCTCTTTCAGGAGTTCCAACAAACACAAAACTGTCAAATTCCGGTTGCGAAGAAAAGAGCTTATAGGATAGCAGAGGTACCAGAATTCAGGGCACCGTCTAGATATAGATGGTGTCTAAGGCAATGGGTTGGTGGCCAATAAGGATAATGCAAATAAAAAATTGAAGTAACTAGGAGTGGGGACCACAACACAATTTCGCAGAAGGACTCCAAGGAAATGGGGATAAATCAATTAGGAATAGCCAAGTGTTAGCTGTTGCTTGTTGTTGCTTTAGGCATGTTATCCAGCTCAATACACATGCACCCACATGATTCTTTTCACCACCATCCAACTTCCAACCTCCCTTAAAAACTCACCATCTTTCATCACACCATCTCATCAAAACACTCTGGATTATTCCTCCACCACTTTCCAAATTCAATGCATAAATAAAAAATATTTCTATTTTCTAATCGGGTCATGCCAGTTCAACAAAACATGGCATTTCTGTATATATTTTTTGTTTGTATAAACCCTAGAGTTCATAGTGGTTATATCATCCCGTACGTGCATGTTTCTGAACAGGAAACCTTATTTTAATAAAAACCATTTACAAATTTTAAGTGTCTCGTACATTGTTAGTTATTTGTCGATTGTTGATTGCTTAGGAGTTATGTGGCCGATTTTTAGATAACCTTATGTTTGGGATAAGGTAGATTTTCTTCTGACATTCATGAACTCCGGCCGTTTTCTTTCATTTATTTTTTTTAATAGAAATCTTTCTGCAAATCATGTTCTGACATGTCTCCTTCAGAACACAAACATTAAAACTTACGTTGAGACAATTTTCACACAGACAATGATGCATGCATCTTCCTCACCGGTGCTTAGGAGGACATTCTCAGTTTCAAGATTATGGTTTTTCTAGTAACGATTATACATTTAATTCCGAAATCAATATTCCTTGTTGGATCATTATAATTAGTTTTTGATTTAATTAGACAATAAAAGTTTGAAATTGAAAATAAAAAATGAAATACCAAAATTTATAAATGATCGCATATATATACTCATTAGCATCATATGGACATAGGTACATGCATATGTAAAATCTATATATGGAAGAAAATTATATAAAAATCATTATATCTTCTACTGTCCTCAAGAACCCAAGCTCAAGAACATGCATGCACATGCAGCCGTTGAGTGGGATCAGGAATAGTGGATCTTTAATCTAACCCTAGCACTCTTATGGTTATGAACATGCGGCTAGCTACAGTAGGAGACGATATTCTGTATATGATATTAATTCCATGATCAGTGCAGTGGACTTGCTTAATCCGCTTAAAGATGCAGAAGATGAGGAGGTTAATTAGCAACAGTGTTGCGTACGATGTTGTATTCTTGTCATAGGTTATTGGTATCCTTTCATTGTCTGTGTACTGGTAGATAATTAAGTTTACATTAATTACAAAAAAAAAAGAAAGATCATATGCCCATGGCGGCTATGCACATGGATTAATCCTTGGCCTCGCAATCTGCATTATTGATTGATTAATTAGTTGCTACATTATTGAATATATACGTGCTATGTTACCATTAACAATCGCCAAAACATATTCCGTTTTCCAAGTTAGCTTTAATTATTTGTTAATTAAATTATTCTTTTCTCACTTTATTTGGATAGAATTTTAGGTATGTCTCTTATTTATTTTCTTAAATTAATAGATTTTTCGTTTATCTTTTATTAGTGATAAATTAAATCAATTACAAAATGCAAATACGCTATTTTACTATTAGCTTGATTTATCATGGACCGAAGCATATATAATACTTGCAATTTTAGATTAATTTTCATGTATACATTTGCATCAAACATAAGCCCTTTATATTTAAAATAAAATAAATATTATCAAAAGTGGCTTCTTTAAATGGACCACTATCTTGCCACCAAAAAAAAAAAAAGGAAAAAAAGGACCACTACCCACGTGCCACGACAAAATGATGACATGGAGAAGGAAGGCCTAATCAATAGTCGTGGGCCTTTATGGGCCATAAAACGTTGTTCGCACCCAACACCACACTTTGTCGGAATCAAAACGGTGTCACGTTCTCCATGTGCTTTAGCCCCTTCAACAACTTGTTTATCATTAATTAACAATTATTATCTTCACTGTGAGAGCCTCCCTGACTTACGGAAAAACTTGTCTAGTTATTATATAATTAACAACTAATACATTTGAAAACCATAATTATAATTTTTATTTAAAATTTCAAATCTATCTCATAAATTTTATATATACTAATTTGGACATAATTAGAACGGAGGAAATAATATTTTACATTTTCTTGATAATAAATCATATTAAACAAAAATTATTAAAAACTGAAAAATGTGTAATTAAAATAAATTTTATGAAACGGATTACTATAAAGTATAAACGGGATTATCTAGACCAATGACACAAATCCACTGAACCCAAAAGAGAATAAGAGGGATAGCACTGCAGCCGCTCGATTGGTATACCTTGGACCCACTAGTAATCTGGACCAGGGCACATTATATTTATACGTGTACAAGTTTTTATTTAACAACAAAAATATTATGATAATTTTATAAAATAAAATAAATTTATATAACTATTAAAATACGAAAGTTATTTAAAAATTATTCTTAACCATCTCAATATATGTAAATTCATTTATTAACTACTACAAATTTATTATTAAGTAAATACATGTTTAATAAGTCTTAACGGTTACTTTTTATTTAAAATTTAAATTAAGTAGATGTTGATCGAGTATTAATTATAGGTTTACTAAATTTAGTGACATATTTATTATTTTTTCTTTAATACTCAATTTAATCAGATTCATTGATTCTTCAATACAAATTCATTAGGTTTTAACTATATATTTATTATATATTCATTAATTATACAATATAGGTTCGTTAAAAAAGCTTGTTCAGATTCATTAACACTTATTGATATAATATATAAAAATTATAATTAACTTCAACTCCATAAAAACGAAAGTGTACATTTTAATTAATGAATCTATATGCACAGTTACCAAAAATTAAATTTGAATTTAAAAACATTAAATTACCAAAAATTTATAAACTACATATTCATTTAAAATTATAAAAAATTAAATTTTTAAAAACTGAAACAAAAGATGAAAATTAAAAAAAAAAAAAAAAGGATAACAAGAAATGCGCATGGAGTGTGCACTTGCAAAGGTCCCTGATCCACTCTGCAAGTTGGATAGACATCCATATTATAATTTGTTGCGGCGGCTTCATATGCATAGGTGGCCCATAAAAAGCCTATTCTTGATGTGTATAACGACCTAGTAACATGCCAGTGATGATTTTTTTTTTCTTTTTTCTTTTTCTTTTTCAAAAATAGAAAATAATGTTAAAAAAATTAATACTTAAAATTTTTTCCAAAATATCAAAATCAACTTTTAAAAATTTAAATATAAAGACAATTAAAAGTATATTCAAAATTGGCCACAATATATTCATACTTAGTACGAATGTCAGTATTTTTAAAAATAAATAAAACTAACAATTGAAATTAGTAAATATTATAACGAAAAAAAAATCTTTATTTTTGAAATGAATAATCAAAGAAACAGAACACGGTAAAACTTTTCTTTTTTTAAGGGCAAATTTCATAAAAAAAAATAATAAATTTTTATTTTTCTATCAAAATAATTATATATATATTTTTTTATTTTTTAACAATTAAATATACATACTTTCAATTTCAATTTCATATCAAATGTATTTTAGAAAAAAATTAAATTTGGTGTAGCAGTGACGTAACATTTTGAACCTATATATTTTTTTAATTTTACACTATTGACATGTATTAATATGTATATACATTATTTATTTTTAAAATTAATATGACAGTTTTTAAAAAAATTATATATATTTATACAGAACCAAATATCAAAGGGTTTTAAATTTATATAGATATATCTGCTTAAAACTAGTCATATATAGACTAAATCTACATAAAAAACAATATCAATGCAGACATACTTTTAATATAGGAGTTGTTTATATAACTGGATCAAAAAAAATATATTCAAAGTGTTATGTTACTGCTAAACCAAATTAAATTTTTCATGAGACTAAATTTGATATAAAATTTAAAATATATATATTTAATTGTTAAAAAATAAATAATATGATTATTTTGATATAAAAATGAAAGTTTAGTGTTTTTTTATGCAAATTGTCTTTTTTTATTATTATTATATGCTGAGGCCCAAAAGAGTTATTTTTTTGGCATATAATTTTTTTCCATAATTTTCAAGTTTTATTTCTTTCTTCTTATTTTATAATAAGAAAATGAGCATAAGAGTGAAAAAAAAGAAAGTCGCTGAATTCATCATTTAGATCCGGACAAATTGAATTGTTATACCATGCATTTGCGTGTATATAGTTATATGAACCAAAAATTCATTTGCACATACATGAACATTTAAAAACCAGCCATCTTTTTTTTTTTTTTAAAAAAAAAAAAACTCTGAATACTTCTAGAGCATGTAGCTACATACACCAAGTGCATGGAATAATTTGCGGGACAAGTCATCATAGGCTTTCTTAGCTAGTTTGAGCCAACGTCTATAATGTCCAAGACAACCTACTCTATGGGCCCAATAGTATCTGTCTATATGGCCCAAATTTGAAAGTAATTTCCGATGGATTTATTATATTATGGCGTAGAGAGTCTGTTTTTGGGAAAGTTTGAGGCTTTGAGCCAGTCTAAAATAATTGGTAAATAATCCCAAGAACTTTATCTGGGCCGAATCGAAGGATTGTGTAATTAAAGCCTAACAATGAACAAGATAAAATATTAATTTGGTTTGTTTTAAAATTAATTTTTAGATTAGC
>CATIWF010012836.1:0-42756 GCA_949630135.1 Balakata baccata | reverse complement strand
ATTAAGCATTAAATTATATAATGTAAGTATATATAAGAAGCATGAGATCATAGCAATTCCTTTTTAATTTCTAGCTACCATATATAATTAAGGTTGAAGTATGAAATGGAGGAGTCTTACTTTAAGCATTCGGAAGGCGTGAGCGCATATAATTTTGGCCATGCACTTGGATATTTTAGAAGCCAACTTTACATTAGAAATCTTCTAATCTTCCTTAATAAGAAATCTCGAATTTCCATTTTTGATATGAAATATCTAAAAAAATATTTTATTCTTTAATGGAGTGATGTATTTGTAATAATAATAATAATAACCCCTCAATTGTTCCTATTGATATATCCTGCATGTATATATAAATGCACTTAAAGAGTCTGAAATATGTAAAGAAATACGGCAAATTTAAAGAAGTCACATTAATGATTAAAATTGTGTGATTCATTAGTTCCCATTATTTCTGTTTGAACTTGTTCTGAATTAAGGAGTGATGCAGGTTGCAACTGAGTAGATTATAAGTGTGAAAATGAGAAATTGTCATGAAAATCGGCTTGAATATAAAAGAAAAAAAGGACGAGGTGGGTTCGCAGATAGGTTTGTTTCCTCTGATGAAAATGGCAATTACGCGTTATATAGTCAGCTCTTCCCACCGATGTCTTCGCTGACTGCCCACGCATAACTACAAGTGTCCACAAATTTTTAATATTTTCTTTTTGGAGCTTTGACTGCAGTTGGGAGTTGGAAATTTGATATTTATATTGACTTTATAGCATTAGGTATGTTTGGTCCCGACCAATATATTGTCACAACTTGAATTACAATAGTCAAATTTAATTAATTCAATTAACCAAACCAATCAAATATTATTTTTTTTAAAAAAAATAAAGAATTTCTATATTGAAAAATAAAGAATTTAATAAAAATAGCTACTACTTCCTTAAAAAGATATAATTACAAATGGACTATATATAGTTTGGTCAAGCACATTTAAAACATTAAAATTTATTTATTTATATTGATCAGGAGAGAAACATTTTTTAAATAATTACTGATATCAGCAATATTAGAAAAAACAAATTAAGAACAAGCAGTAATATTTTTCATGTGTTGCATGCACTCATGTTTAAAAAATAAATTAACAAATAGAGAAGGAGAGCCTCGCGCATACTCTTATGACTAAGAGATTGACCATGTTTTTAATAATTTATATACGTACATGTGTTTGCACAAAAACAACTGCTATCATTTGTACAAAATCCTACATGACTTAACGAATAAACTGTAGGAAAAACTTGATAATAATAATAATAATAATAATAATAATATTATTATTATTATTATTATTATTTATCTACAGAGTTTATTAATTTGATTGTTCCTGATCAATTATGAGTTTGATGAAACCAAATAATAATAATAATAATAATATCTCCACATTATAAAAATAAAAAGTGTTGTTTTTCATTGTATTAAGGGGATGTCTAGTTCATAAAAAAATAGGGTGGGAATGAGTGATTTCATTGTTAATATTTGATTAGAAAAAAATAAAGTATAATGCGAAATAAGATTTTCTCATCAATGGGAATCATTCGTTCCCCCTCTCTCTTATAGAATGAATATTTCATTTCCATAAAAATCAAATCAAACTAGTTAAACTATGAAATATTACATTATGCATCTTCTACTTAATATATAGATTATAATTATTTTTTAATTTTTCAATATACTTACGCTTAATTAATGTTAAAAAACATTATAAAAAATATATAATTCTAATAATATAAATTTATTTTTTAATAATGACAAAATTAAAATGTAATTATCTTATGAACCATTTGGTTTAAATGTGGGAATAGAAATGATAATGATTGATTTTAGCATGTTATTTGATTTTTTTTTTTAAAGAATGAAAATGAGAATAAAATTTAATTTGTACATGTTTGATTAAATTATCATATTTATATAAATATATTTATTTTGAAATATAAATTTGTTAATCAACAATAAGATAATATAATTTTTATAAAATAAAAATAGAAGAGATCCTCAAATTATTTAAACTTAAATTATATATAAATTCTATTTATTTAAAATAACTACACTTTTAATAATATTATTATTAAATAATATTATTAAAGTTATATATTTTTTATAATGTCTTCTAATATTAATTAAGAGTATATTGAAAAATATAAAAAAAAATAATTTATAATTTATATTTAGTTAATTAAACTTAATTTTTATGAGAATAAAATTTTCATTCCTTGTGAGGAAGAGAAAAATTGATGATTTGGGGGAATCACATTTCCATTTTTACATTTTTTTTTTTAACCAAACACCCTCTTAAATAATTTGATAAATATAAAATAGATATTTAATTCGAGAATTTCTTTATATTTTATTTTAGAATAAATTATATTATTTTATTATTGATCTATAAATATATGTAAATAAAATTTTATTCTCATTCTCATTTTTAAAAAAATAAAAATGAAACAACATGCGAAAATCAATAATTTCTATTTCTATTTTCATTTTCATTACCATTTTTGAAGCAAACAACCCTAAATATTTCTTTTGGTTGAAATTAATTAGAAATAGAAAAACATGATTCAATACCAAATGCAAATATACATATCGAATATAAATGAATGAAATGACATTCTCAGTTATATAATTTAATTCGTAAGCGTGAAGCTCATTGTGCATATAATATTAATAAAAAGTTATGAAATGAAGTAGTAAATGCCTTGATAAATTCTTAAATAGATATATTATGTTAGACCAATTTAATCATATAATTATATATATATTTTTAATTGATATAATAATATATATAATTGAATTGATTTAGGAACAGTTGATATGTATGAATTTCTTCGATATCATACCAAACAATCAAAGGAATGACATGTCGGACGCTTCTTAATTATCATAACAGTGACTTACTTGAAGTCTTAAAAAGAGGTTATTTACTTTTCGGCACCGCTCACTTTGGATAAAAGAAAAGAAATAAAATTCCATAATATCGTCCCTACGTTTGGCATATGCTTAATTTTTAAAGCAAAAAGAAAAAAAAAAATTCTGATCAGCGGACATTAACCTAATTTCTCAATCTCTATATTCTTTCTGTCTATAATCATTTCCCCACTTCTTTGAACCAATTGGAAAAGCCAGATTACTTTTATTATTATTACATACAAAAATCGGAGATCTTAAAATTTTTAAAAAAATACAAATAAAGATTCTTTTAAATTATAATTTGGAATCAAATAAGATGTGAAAATAAATTTTTATAAAATAATTTGAATGTAAAGAATTAGTTTGAAACTGTTGGAAGGTTAGAACAAAAAAGGAGCATGCGTCAAGTAAACAGCGACTGAGTGAGAACCGACGGAGTGAAATCTGGATCCGATTTAGGACTTTGATTGGAGCTAAAGAACGCGGCGGCGCCTCTTACAGCCGATTGTCGGCTTTCCTTTGTTTCAAACTTTGCGGCTGTTGGGCCATTTTTTCTGACTAAGCCCATATTCGTGCAGTGTAATTCAAGTTTTTTGAGCTTTTCCATATTTTTAATTTGAAACTTTGATTTAACTTGAAAAATCAAGAATCTTTTTCTTTCTTCTAATGTTTGTTAATTGTTGATTAGTACAAGGTCCGTAGCATAATTAAGGAGTACAACACGTGCACTTAATGATGCTTCTTTTGGACCAAAATCCCATGCTCAGTTACTTAGTTTTGCTTTCGAATGATGACGCGCATTTACAAAAGCAAAGCTAATATTCTATCTACTCATTCATTTCTCTTCTCTGCGTTCTCTTTCAAAGCCAGTAAAGATTGCTAACCCACACAGGTGAAAAACAAAAAGCCACATGTCTCCTCTCCTTTGCTTCCCCTTTTGGTCTCCCTGTCTCTTCGATCGAGCTGGAGCTCGTGCTTTTAAAAGCTGTTTTCTTTTTCCATTCGGAATTCAATGTGTTCTATTGATAATTACTGCTCCCATTGAGATTGGTTTTATTTTATTTTATTTTGCTATTGTAATTTCGTACATTAAATTTTTAAGTAGTAGCTGAATACTATTATTTTCTTAATTTAAAGACTGAAAATTACACAATCATAAATAAAATAAGATGTAACTTAGTTACTGAGCCAACCAGAAGCAATTTGAGTATATTGCATTTAGTGGGTCGGGCTTGAGCCTGTGATGATGCAACTTTTTTCAGAACACAAACCCATGAAGCATAATTCAAAGGGAATTTTTTATAAATACCAAAAAAAAAAAAGAAGGGAAATCATTACAATTTGTGGATATTTTAGTTTAATTTTCATTAAAAACCAATAAAAGAACAAGAACAATTAAATTATTAAAGAAGAAAAAAAAATATAATTCAATCAAAATTTAAAACATCTCAAATAAACATTTTAGTATACTTTTCAAAATACCTTAGATATATCTTGAGGATATTTTAGGTATATTTCGGATCCTTAGAGTATATATTAGAGATACTTTGGGTATATTTTAAAAATTCTCAAGGAATTCTTTGTAAATATTTTGGATATACCTTTGGAAATTCAACAACAATACCTTGAAAATACTTTAAGTATACTTTGGAAATTTCTTGAAAATTCTCTAAAATGAATTTCCTGATAATACATTGGGTATATATTCAGAATACTTGGGTATACCTTGAGAATTCTATAGAAGAAATTTTTTGAGAATACTTTGGATATATCTTCGGGATATTTGGGTATACTTGGATAATACTTTGAGTATACATTGGAAATTCTTTCAGAATTCTTTAAAAAGAATTTTTTGGAAATACCTTGGGTATATCTTCGGAATACTTGGGTATACCTTTGAGAATTCAATGAGAATACCATAAGTATACCTTAGGTATATCTTAACAATTTCAATAATAAAAAAAAAAAAGAACAAAGAAGAGAATATCTCGCGGTTGCAAACAAAAATCAAAATCCAAAAACATTTCTAAAATCGTAGAGGTGTCATTGGAGCACCAGCTGCCGCCACTGTCCATAACACGACATGTTTTCACTGGAGCACCGACCAAGTTTTGCGCCAGCAAAGCAGAAGAGTTTAGTCCAATTATGAGTGCGATCGAACTCTTGCCATTGCCAGACATTAGAGTTTGATCTTAGAAGGATTCCGGTAGGAACTCTGAGATTAGCTATGACATCTAAATAAAGAAAAAAAATCAGTATAAATGAAATAAATTTTGGTACTAATAAAAATTAAAAAAAATCGGAGATAAATATTAAAAAAAAACATTCAAATATCGATAAAACACAAAATTTCCTCTAATTCAAATCCTTTGGTCTTGAGATGGAAAGCAAGTAGGAAATTCATTACTATCAACTCAGTCATATGTGCCTGTTATCAGAGATCGTGTAAGTATACTTTACCAGTTATAAATCATGTTTAAACCTAATTAATTAATTTATTATTAATAGAAGAAGCATGTTTGATGATGAGAAATCTCTTAGTATTCATCTCAAATTGTTATAACCTTTGATAAGATAAAGATCAAATCCTATACGTCATCGTTCAATTTTGCTTTTATTGCAATAAAATTATAATATTATTTTCATTTCAAAAAAATCATTCAACTATATTTTTATTTCACTAAAATTATCAATTGCCAATTTTTTGGTAATATATCAGCCGACACATCAGA
Organism: Balakata baccata; assembly: GCA_949630135.1. NCBI lineage: Eukaryota > Viridiplantae > Streptophyta > Magnoliopsida > Malpighiales > Euphorbiaceae > Balakata > Balakata baccata. Next base: position 37,069 of record CATIWF010012836.1, on the reverse strand, counting down.
TTTTCAGTAACATATCAGCTGTCACACCAAATATACGTCAGAATTGACTTTAATGAAATAAAAATATAATTAAGTGATTTTTTTTTTTAAAAAAAAAGCTTTATAATTTTATTATAATAATAGTAAAATTCAGTTACGTAATGAAATTAATCCATGAAATTTTAACATGCCTAGAACCTCCATTATGCATAGAATGAGAAAAGCCAAATTGGATTTAGATGGAAAAAAATTAGACGTTCTTTATCTCAAATAGGACGTAAGGTTGAAACCTGATCAGGGGAACAACAGGTTTTCTCAGATTGACGACGGAGAAAGATTATTCTCGTCAGTTCACCAACCACATGAATCACGAGGAAAGTTCGTTTTCTCAGCCGTGTGCCTGAAGCAATGGGACCTTTTCTCCTGAAGTAAAAACGAGAGCCTGTTTCCTTAAACAATCAAAACATCACAGATATTCAATAAAAAAAAGTGAACTCGTGATTTTGTAGTCATTGAATAATAGAAATCTGAAATTAATTGTTTGCCTTCTCCAAATTCCCAATGTCATGGGACAACCGTACGAGAAGTGCACTGCCTAGTGATCAACTTTGAATTCTGAATTGGCAAACCAAAGGATTCAAATTTCAAATTATTTGGAAGTAAAATTTGGTCCTTGGTGAACTCAACCAATGAGAAGCTGCCATGTCAAATTTTTTTTTTTTGTGCTCATGACATTTTTTTATTGGTTTGATTTGCATAAATCTAGTCTAGATAAGTAATAAGTTCTTTTTCTGAAAAAGGGAAAGCAAAAGAAAAATGCATCCAGAGTAATTGTGAAAGTTTAATCTTTTCCGTTATTAAACTAAATAATTCTCATCGTTCTATGTTATAGCATATTCTAAAAATGAAATCTACATACAGAAGAGCTTGCTAATGGTTGCCCCTCATTCACTGCTTGCTACACTTGTGGCTAGAAGAAATTATGCCTATCTTCCAGGCTCAAAAAAAAAAAAAAAAAAAAAACAGGTACTTCTAGATAACTACTCCAGTAATATATATGTAGCAATTAAGAGAGCGATTTACTTGTGAGAACCAGCTCGTTGAATTGCCAATGAAAGGTGACTTGGGTGAGAATACCCCAATGAAATCAAGTGTTTAAGAATGGAGTTTGTGGTCCAAGTGCTATCATCCGATTTCCTTTAACTCGCTTGTTCTTGAAGGACGGCCTAACACCTGCATAATAGACCATATCAACGGATAAATATAAACATGTAACTTGTTACTAGTTATTCTGCTGTACTTTGTTACCAGTTCTCATCACAGAAGTTCTTTTGTCCTAATCTGTTATTATATATAGCAATAATACGTCATTCCCTTTGCTTGATAATTTTGTTCATAATCCTCCACAAGCACTAGACTTACAGATGTTTTTACTGGCATTCGACCACAGAAGCCCTTCAGGTCCCATTGGGCTGGCTTGTACTTGATATTTTCTTTTCTTCAGTAGCTTGTCATCTTTTGCTTGCTCTTCCTCCATGCCTAAGAACTGAATTTAACAGAGACCAAAAGAGGGGGAAGAAATTACGAAATGGTTACATCATGTTTAACAAGCAGTAAAATTAATCCTCAAAAGCATAATTGAATCAGATGTTTAACGATCTGTAAATATCAGCTTTTATGGAATCTAATGTTCCAGATGCTTTTCTTGTAACTGATAGCCCACAGTCATGAAAGGCTTTCACGTGTTTAATACTGCCTTCGTCAATACTTGGGATTAGTGTCAAACACAAAAACGTCTCAAATAACGATTGTTAGATAACATGAAATATTTGATATCGTTCAGATTAAACATACAGATTAGAAAGATGAAAGGAATTGATACAAACTGTGTGAAGGAGCCTTTTCAATTTGTGTTCTCTAGCACGTTTGAGGGTTTATCTAGAGTGCATTTTGATTGCAGTTGACAGTGATAAAAACAACTCTAACCATTATTCATAAAAATTTTAACAGGCCTATTCAAAATAGGTGTGTGCATGATGCAAGATTGTCTGAGCGTACAGAAAAACAACATTTTCTTTCTCATTTTAACTGAAAGTTACACTATTCTGTCATTCCCAGAACTAAGTGTTATCGGAATACTTGGAGAATAAGAACACCCCATACACTGAGGAGCCGCCATACTTCACTAAGCAACCAGTTAGGTGACAAACGCCAGCCCCTCCTCATTACATACACTTATTTAAAAATAATGATGTAGAAACTCAAATAAGTGATTATGGCATGTAGGCTTAAGTGTGTCAATTCTAGGTGATTCATTCAGCAAAAAAGATAGTCTCCGTCATATGTCAGTCAGCACTAGCATTTTTGTTAAAAATTGTTGGAAATATGTGTTTTGGATCTGTCAACCCAAGGGACAAGGACATGCACAAGGACACGACTCGTGCTGTGCTGCTAGAGAGCTCCTTAGTGTGATGCTATATTGCTACTCAAAATTTCAGTTTATAGGTCGTGCTCTTTGTTAATTTCTATTATATAGAAAGCAGTGGAACAAATCATGGTTTGATTGTTGAACCATAATATTAGTAATTTGTTGTAATCATGGCATAATTTGCTTCTATGATTTTAGTAATTTGATTTGATCCTACATGATTCTAGAACCTTAATTCTAGTGATTTGATCTTTAGTTTTTCTATATATATGCTGTAATTTTATTGATTAATTAAGGATTTGAATATTTATTCATTCTTTTTGTTCTTCCATTCCTCTCTTTATTTTTTCTTCAAAGTCATCTTCTTGAGAAATATGTCTATCCATGGAGTCTGAATTGCAGATGTGGACAGTGTGCCTGGAGAATTATTTGGAGACCCTAGACCTTTGGAAAGCTGATAAAGAGAATTATGAATATCCTGCGCTTCCAACTAATCCTACAATAGTTTAAGAACTCTATAAAGCTGATGAAGAAGAATGTCTATCCATGGAGTTTGAATCTCAGATGTGAGCAGTGTGCCTAGTGACATATTATGAAATTTCCGCGCTTCCAGCTAACCCTACATTGGTTTAATTGAAAGCACACAAAGAGAAGAGGACAAGAAAGTCAAAAGTTAAGTTTCATATTTCAAGCTCCCAAATAAGGAGTGTTGGAAAGAAGTATTTTGGTGTTTCCAATTCCCAAAACAAGGAGTGTTGGAAATATGTATTTTGCACCTGTCAACCCAAGGGACACGGACGTGCATAAGGACATGACTCATATTGTGATGCCGATGCTGTGCCGCTAGAGAGATCCTCAATGTGATGCTCCTCAAGATTTTAGTTTATAGATCGTGCTCTTTTGTCAATTCCTATTATTTAGAAAGTAATGGAACAGATCATGGCTTGATTATTGGGCCATGATATTAGTGATTTGTTGTGATCATGACATAATTTGCTTCTATGATTTTAGTAATTTGATTTGATTCTCTATAATTCTAGGACCTTAATTCTAGTGATTTGATCTTTAATTTTTCTATATATATACTGTAATTTTATTGATTAATTAAAGATTTGAGTTTTCATTCCTTCCTTTTATTCTTCCGTTCCTCTCTTTATTTTCTTCTTTAAAAAAATAACATAAAAAATAGAACAGAAAATTCAAACTCTGTAACTCAAACTAGCCGATAAATTGGAAAGAGGAGCATAAAAAAAGCACCAGTCAACTTTTTACCTTTTGTTGAGCAGAATGTTCTTTAGAATCCACACGGCCCCTTTGAGCTTCAGGTTCAGGAAGGGAAAGGCGTTGCTTCATGCTCCTCACCCTTTCTTCTGCTGCCTTTAACTTGCATATTGCCTCAATTTTCCTCTCTTCTGCTACTCTGACTTTATTCCTTGCATCCTCTAGATCAAGTTTTCCATTTCTTATCATTCTTTCCATCTCCTCCACCATGGCCAACAACTGAACAGATATTCCTTTCTTCATATCATCCTCAATGCTCTTGACATACTCTACCATTGGATTACACATATTTTCTGCCAAATCCTGAATTAGGTTCCCTACACCACCCTCCACTGAGCCAATGACTGCATTTACATTATTGAAAATAGCTTGAAGGAGTTTCAGTGTTATGGAATAGGTGTCATGGTTTTGACAATGAAGGGCAGATATAAAACAAATGGCTTTTTGGAAGAACTTGTGAAGGGAGAGACGGTGCATTCTAAGGGTCTCAAGGATGTCATCCCGGTGACTGTTGACATGGATTTCAACTCCTCTAAGCAAGTGCACTAATTGCACTAAGTTTGTATGCTGCTTCTTTATGAGTTCTTTACTGGCCATAGTAGCTTTAGCAGCATAATTTTCTCCCTGCTACGTGGAGATTAAGTGAACGAAAAGGCCAATACAAACAGGCATTTCTACGACTGTTTTGCTCCAATTAGAAGACTTAACAATGTTGCAGAAGCTCCAGAAGGAATTCTAGTACTCAAAAATCAAATATTTGGGACCGATTGGGAATTTAGTTATCAATGCCCAGCCCCAAAATTCAATTCACACCAAGTAAGACGATGAGATCAAAACTACTTTGAAATTTATACTCTATATATCAAATTAAGACTTAATATAAAATCAGCGTGCTTGAATGAGTAGCACCGTTTAATTAGGGAAAAAAAATGAACAGATGATTGAGCACACTCGCAAAACTGAGCAAAAACGCCTGATATCTCTCCTAAACTCACAAGCTTTTTTCCTAGCCTTACAAATCTAATTCCTATTTTTGTTGCTTTCCAGAATTGAAAAACGTGTACCTCCGAAGAACCAATATGATGCTTCTGCTCTCCTCCTCTGGTTGCATGTGAGGATTTAGATTCCAGTCCAATTTCAGAACCTCCCTGCCAAAAATTTAACATAAAACTAAAAACAATTCCCCAGGAAACTAATACTTATTACTAAATGAACAAAATTCTGATTGTTTACTTGAGAGAATTCATTATCGACAATAATGACGTTGAATCGTCCTTCTTCAGCCATTTCATTACTTTTTAAACCAACCAGCTTCATCAACGGAATTGCCAAAGATGTAAACACTTCCTCCGTCTGCAAAATTAAAAAGATCAGCGTATTTCGTCATAAACCGGAAACTCGAAAGCGAAGAGCAGGGAGAATGTGACAATCCGGCAGAGAAACGGAGAAAGCACTTCAAGCAAACCGGCGTTGATCTGAGACTTGAGCTCAAGATATGAGATCTTCAGTTGCTCGTGCCGAGAAGCAAGCCTTTCGAGCTTGAGGCAGAGCTCGTGCGTCGAAGGAGATGGAAACGGCATGATTTGATACTTCCCACGATGATACACCATTTTTGGCGCGAAGGAGGTCGTCTCAAATCTGGAAGTTTGAATTTGATTTTTCGATTTTGTATTTAAAAGGAATTTCAATGTTATTGGATTGGATCCGTTTAGGTTACTGGCGGTATGGGCTTTCATGTCAACTAAAAGGAGTTTGACAAAAGGTACTGAAACGGTACCGTTTTAAAGATTAGTAGTTCTTCTTAAGCATCGGTTCGGTTCAATTTAGAAAAACCAAACCGATTAATATTTAAAACTGAACAAAAATATTTCGATTTAATCGGTTTTGTTAACTAATTAATTAAATTTATATAAATTATAATTATATTTTATCAATTATAATAGATTAGAAAGAAATATCATAAGTTTATTAATTATAATAAAATTAAATTAATTATCATAATTTTATCAAATATAATATATAAGTTAAAGTTATAATTAAATAATATAACTATAGATTAAGATAAAATAGGATAAATTATGATAAATTAATATAATCATTACTCCATAAACTACTATAATTATGACAATGAAATTAAATTATCATAATTATATGAATTATCATAAATTGAAATCAATTATCATAATTTAATAAATTGGTATAAATTAAAATTAATTATTATAATTTTATTAATTACTCTAAATTAAAATTAATTAATATCAATTAAAATAAATTTTTATTCATAATTTTATCCTACGATAAATTAAAATAAAAAATTATAAATTATAATTTTTTATTTAAAAATTATAAAAAATTATTAATATATATATATATAAATTTAATCGGTTCAATTTAATTAATTTTTAAAACTAAACTGAAATCTATATACAAAATCAAATCGAATAAACTAAAAATTAAATAAATCAAACTAAATAAAGTGAAGAACATTCCATTCGGTTCGGTTTTGCCACCCTATGTCTTCCCTCGAAGTATAATTGGAAAAAATGATTTTGACGATCTTTTCTTTCCGGGCATGGAAAATATCTTGGGTCAACTTCACAGGACCAACACCGCAACTGCAGACATTGTTCACTGATATTTTCTTCCAAATCCAAAACATCAATTCCTATATTTCTACATTACTTACAATTTGCAGAGTATTTGTTTCCGTATCTGAGAATGAACTCTACTGAAGACGCTCTCCGCAGAGGGCTAGCGGAGAAGCAAACGGAGATTGCCGTGCAGGCCGACGCCATTAAGGAGCTGAAAGAGCAAGGCGCAGCCATGGAGATCATTGATGCAACTGAGTAAGCCTTAAACGCTCTGGAAGCTGAGAAAGCCTCCATTGAGCGTTGTCTTCAAATTGTTCTTCTTAGCAACGGCGCCAACGCTTTCGTGAACAAGGAAGCTTTTCGACAGACCGTCGTCAATACTCTTGAACGGCGTCTCTTCTACATCCCTTCTTTTCAGATATGGCGGGGTTGCGGGGCTTTATGATTACGGTCCTCCTGGCTGCGCCGTCAAGTCTAACGTGCTTGCCTTTTGGCGTCAGGTTAGCTTCTTAGTTTCCAGTGTGTATCTTGGTTTTGTTTTGCTTGATATTAGTTATTAGAAAACATAATTAATCAACTCTATCCACCTCCAAAAATGGTTTTATTTCCTTTCCATCTGAGACTTGTTTAGTATAAACAATTGGGATGTTGACCAATTGGAGTAAGAAATGAAGAATAAATATTTACCTGTTAACAGGGGAGAAAGTTTACTTCTTCTGAAGCTACAAAGAAAATTTTCAATATCATCTGCAGAAGATGGTGATTCTTTGAGAATTGCAGTTTTGGGATGAAAATTGAGGCAGAGATGAATTAGGAGCCAGCAAATGTAAGAATAATAAAGAGTAATCTTATATCTACTAAGAAAGCTAATCCAACAAATTTGGAATGGTCTATTTTCCTTGTGAGTTAATGGTATAGCTATCAAATTTTGTGGAATTTTGATTCAACTTCGACCTAAAAACCACTGAAGCTTAATCAGTAACAAACTCGATGTCCAAGCTGACCACTTTGCTGATCGAAAATACCATAAATTGGAAATATTTTTCCTACCAGCACAAACTAGGTTCTTTTGGTTCTTTTTTTTTTAACCCTTTTTTACTCATATTTCAACTATCCGAAGCATTGTGGAGTGGTATGAACTTGTTATTTAGAAAATGGTAGCTGGTTCATGGCCTTTTTCGCTTGCAGCTTATGTCTCAGTTTTATCAACATTGATTGTGGTGATTATACTTTCAGCATTTTGTTCTCGAGGAAAACATGTTAGAAGTGGATTGCCCATGTGTTACGCCAGAAATCGTGCTGAAGGCATCTGGTCATGTGGACAAATTCACTGACCGGGAATTGTTTCCGAGCCAACCATTTGCTGAAGGATTGCTGCAAAGATAAGCTGGAGAAGGACCCTAGTATCGGTGCTGAGAAAGCAGCAGAGTTAAGACATGTTCTTGCTGTATTGGACGATCTTTCAGCTGATGAATTAGGCACAAAAATTCTTGAGTATGGAATAACTGCTCCAGATACTAAATACTCTCTCTCTGCTCCCTATCCATTCAACCTGATGTTCCAAACCTCAATTGGCCCATCGGGGTTGAGTCCAGGGTAAGTATTGGGTTTCTTAGGGACAATAATTCATTGCAATATGGAAGGACTTCAGTACTTCATATCCAGTAATTTTATGTTTCTCGTTTGCATATGGAGTTATACTTGCCTGCATTTCCTTTAATGGCCTGATATATAATTTATTGCAGATACATGCGCCCTGAGACAGCTCAGGGCATCTTTGTTAACTTTAAGGACCTGTACTACTATAATGGGAGCAAGCTTCCTTTTGCTGCAGCTCAAATTGGTCAGGCTTTTAGAAACGAGGTGCCAAATTCTTCATTGACTCACTGTTACATTGCTGTGTGGCTGCTAGTGCATACATGTTGCTTTTTTCACTGTCTCAGAATTTTTTTTTTTTTTTTTTTTTGCAATCTCATTAGTGAATCTTCCTGTCCTGATGGGAACCACTCCATACGGCCATTCCATTTCCTCGTTTATTTGGTCCATCGTAGGTTGTGCAAATGAGAATTCAAGTTTGTTGGGTTATAGCATACTTTGGGTCTCATCTTTATTCTCCATAAACAACTTCGTAGTAGCAGGCAGAAAATATTTTCCTAGGCCAAATGATTGACAAATACAAATCCCACAAGACTCAGAAGTCAGAACAATCTGAAAGACCTGCTAAATGAGGCTATGCTACTTAGCCACTGGAAGTCTTGAACTAGAAGCTTTGACATGGTACTAATGATAGCAGTTAAATAATAATGATAGTAGAAAGATGATGTTAAGTGTTCTAGCAATATTAGTGGCTCTCACTTTTTCCCTCTTTTTAATTATCAAGCTGTTTTTGCATTCTCTCACAGGCTGCTGTACCTGAAGATTATAAATATTGTTGGAATCTGACATTTTCGCTTGCAAATGCAGATATCTCCACGGCAAGGTCTCCTTAGAGTTCGTGAATTCACACTTGCTGAGATTGAGCATTTTGTTGATCCTGACGACAAAACACACCCAAAATTCTCTGAAGTTGCAAACTTGGAGTTTTTTACTTTCCCAAGGGAAGTGCAGGTGTCTGGTGAATCAGCAATTAGAATGCACATTGGTGAAGCAGTTTCAAGGTTGGTTTGACCCGTATTTACTTCTCTTTTTCTCAGAGTGTAATATTATTTTTCTTCCTGTTGGCCTTTAAACTAGTATTCTGACAATATTACATTGATTCATCATTGGTCAGGGTATCGTCAATAATGAAACACTGGGATATTTCATTGGGAGAGTGTATCTTTTCTTAACATCTCTGGGTATTGACAAGGAACGATTGCATTTCAGACAACACCTCGCGAATGAAATGGCCCACTATGCAGCTGATTGCTGGGATGCTGAGATCAAATGCTCCTATGGCTGGATTGAGTGTGTTGGTATTGTAGATAGATCTGCATATGATCTGCGTGCTAACACAGTGAGTGTCCAATAGAAGAACTAGCGAAAGTAAAACTTATTCACTTAGTCCAACTTGTGCAGTTCTTTCTTCCTTTATGTATGTTTGCAGCGATGTTAGACAGCAAATAGTTGTGATGGAATATAGGGATAAATAACAATTAATTATTTCAGTTTTTTTCTTCTAAGTCTTTTTAACACTTCATATCAGGATAAGAGTGGTGTTTCTCTAGTGGCACATGAAAAATTTGCAGCACCAAGAGAAGTGGAGATATTTCTCCTTATCATGAAACATGCTAATATTTTTACCAAACTGGACAGAACTAATTAATGTGTTTAGCAATGACAGGAAATTGTTATCTCCCCAATGAAGAAGGAGCTGGGACTTGCATTTAAGAGTGAAAGCAAAGTGGTCGGAGAAGCGTTGGAGGTGAATTCAAACAACAATATACCATATAACTAACGATTGTGTATGATAATATTGCTTAATATGTTTTCACTTAGCCTTCAAATGAATTGGCCAACCAGTCATGAAGGGCACTCTGCCATCCCCACTGCATTTAGTTGTCTGAGAAAACCTCTAGAATCTCTAGATCAACGATTTTGAAGGGGTTGAAGAGCATCTCTGGAGGGAAGATGGTGGAACTTCAGTAGTGGGTTAAAATAGACAAGGATTTTTTTTTTTTCCCCTAACATATTAGCCGCTGAAATATGCTCCTTTTGTATTTTGTCTGTAGGCTATGGATGAAAGAGGAGCTATGGAAATGAAAGCTGGTTTGGAATAACGGGGAGAAGTACAGTTCCGAGTCTGCACTCTTGAGAAAGATGTGACTATAAAGAATAACATGGTGACTATCACCAAGGAGAGAAAGAAAGAACATCAGAGAGTCTTCACTCCATCTGTGATTGAACCATCTTTTGGCATTGGGCGGATCATTTACTGTCTTTACGAGCATTGTTTCTACACAAGGCTGAGTAAAGCTGGAGACGAGCAGTTGAATGTTTTCCGCTTCCCTCCCCTGTTGGCGCCTATCAAATGCACTGTATTCCCCCTAATCCGGCACCAAGAATTTGGGGAAGTTGCCAAACTTATTGCCAAATCATTGGCCGCTGCAGGAATTTCATATAAAATTGATATGACAGGTATGCTCCCATAAGAATATGCAAAACGCAGTCGTCCTTCCCAATTTAAGATTCTCTTGTCATCAAGGACTATTTGACTCCTATATCTGTTTATTGTTATCTGACAAAAGACTGTAGAATCAGTCAGTATGCGAGGAGAATTTGTTAGTAAGCCCAGAAATTCATCTTCATTTGTTGTGTCCTCTTCAGGTACATCGACAGGGAAAAGATATGCCAGAACAGATGAACTTGGTGTACCCTTTGCAATTACTGTGGATTCAACTACCTCAGTCACAATACGGGAGAGGGACAGCAAAGTTCAGATCCGTGTTAGTGTGGAGGATGCTCCGAGAGTAGTTAAAGAGGTAACTGATGATAAAACATGGACCCGTATGTTGTTCAAGTACTTTACTTCAGCACCTGCAGTCCCCGAAGGGGATGAATGAATTCCGGACGAACTTTTGCCATTCTTTTCTGATATATGTATAGTCTTCGGAAAACAGTATATATCACTATCCGATTTTTCTTACAATTTGACAAAATGTGAAATGAACAATGAAGTAATTTTTATATACTTGTTATGTCTTTACCATTGATTCCAAATATAGTGTCATAACTACTAGGTCAATACAGTGTTTTATTTCATTGTCTTGTAATGACCAGGCAACTTTTGCGGTTCTGTGGTTCTTTTTCAGAGAAATAATATTTGGGCTTTTTGTTGTCTTCTTCATGAGTGAGTCTATGGATGGTCACAGACTTGTACAAAGAACTCATTAGTTGTAGTATCTAAACTTCTACTTGATTAACAGTAAATTGATTCCTGCTCTGCTTACTGTGTGCCACGCGCACGAGGTTTTCATCAGACGATGATGCTTATAAATTGCGCCACTATAATAACAAATAAGCAAGTCATTTTTCCAAATTAATCAGCAAGTAATGAAATTTACAACATCTCATCATTCTAAATAGTGCATTATAAGTAGTTATGGACTAGAAGTAGAGCCATGATCAGCTGCAACAACACAACCTATAGTACTATATGAAGACTTAGAAAGGCAAGTGATCACCCGCAGCAGAGACAGAGCTGGAGGCTGTAGCACCGTTGCGCTCTGCATGGCAAAGTTGACGAAGTTTGGTAGGCACATACCAAATGGCGAGACGAGGATGAGCATTGAAAATAGCATCAATGTCCCATCCTTGGCGTGCTGCTATGGCCACAAGGGGCTTGTAACATGCCTGCCTCCATGCTCCCACATTTTCTCCTCTCTCCTTGAAATTTCTCCTTAACACATTTGAGGCCTCCTCGTCAAGGCAATGCAGCGCATAGCAGTGCACATAATGCCGCATTTTGGGTTTGTTGATGTAGCTCGCTCCTGCCTTCTTGGCATACCTGAACACCTGATTCGTCACCTACCCACAAGAAAAAATGCATGATTTCATTTCAATGTAACAGTATAAAAGGGGAAAGCAAAAGAGAAGAAAGAAAGAAGCTTTTTCTGCTCTGCTGAGCTGAAGAATTGGAAGATTTTTGGTCGTAGAAACTAATAATCATGAACAATGAAGAAGCATCTTAAGATCCACAGAGTAATGAGACTATGGATTCAATTCCACATAGTCATAATAAACCAGCTGTTAAAGCCTGCATCTGCCACGTCAACAGCAGGGACTGAGGAAAATCACATGTTAATTTTCTGCAAACTTTAGTCCTAAAATGGCAGACCCATCGCAGACCGTACTCGACTTGTCACGTTTTGCTTGGACAGCTGTCAAGTCCGTACCACCATATTACGAGTGGGGTCCAAAGATAGAATCCAATTAGGAGTTGTGTGGGTCCATTATAAGAATTCTCTACTGGCCCCAGAGGAAGATTAATGGTTTAGATGCGCTTGTTTGTTTTTTACCTTTGTGGGGCATTTTTCTCCTCGCTCTTTGGCAATGGTTTGGACTTCTATTAGGAAATCACGGCATTGCTCGTACAGATGGAAGAGGTAATCAAGGCCGTTCTTTTTGCCGCGTGCAACTTCCCCTGGCTCGGTGACAATAAATGGGTGTTCCCGCTGTCTCTCGTAACCACCTGCACCTCCGCCTTCGTCGTTCTCGTTTTCCTCATCGTGATCCATATCTACCAGTTTCCTTTGGCCCTTCCTCCGTCGTTGTTGCTGCTGCTGCTTTTTTCTTTCTCCGGCTGCCACCTCCCACATCCCTCCTCCGCTCCCCGCCGCTTCCTTCTCTTGCTGCACTGGCTCCTCTGATAACCCTGTCCCATCCAAACACAGCCCAAAAAGACAGGAGATTGAAATGAATACACAAAGATATATGATAAAAATCGTATACACGCACACAATTCTTTAAGGATATTGTGAAAACGTACGTAAAAGTTTGAAACTTTGATTCCAAATATAAAAACACCAACCAAAATCTCATTCTAATTTTTCAGTTGCAAAAAGGCATAAAGCTAGCTAGCTAAAAGGGATATGAGTAGAACATACAATGTACATGTGCAGCAAAGGAAAACAAAGAAAATAAAAAGAATATATATCTTCTTTCTTACCAAACTTGGCAGCTAGAACTCTGTTAGAAAGAATAGAAAATGGAGAATAAATAATGATTTTTTTAGGCATACTTAATTACACCTGTTAATTACAACTGTAGATGATAATAATATGGGTACGTAATTGGTAATATACCTTCTTGGGAGAGAGCATCAATGTTTGCAGTATCTCCTGATACCGTCTGTCTTCGGCGAGCAGAATCCTCCTCCTCAAGCCGCCTCCTCTCAGCTCTAACCGCTGCTTTTATACCATATCTCTCACCAACAAGAAGATCCCACCTGAAAATCTGAGATAAGCTGTTCATCATCTCATCGAGCTCTTCATCCTTCATGTCTAAAAGAGTGTTCACAGTGAATCCAAGCTCTGCTATCTTCGCCGCCGTGTAGTATCTGATCCCATAGGCCTGAAACAACTCCTCCAGATCACAGAGCTCCCTTGGCCTGACCGAATACGCAGCCGCAGCCGGCTGAAGCGGTGGAGGCACAGGTTCGAGTAGGCGATTGGGTTGAGAGACCACAGTGCGAGGGTCCCACTTGAACAAACTAGCTGTAAAGGCCTCCGGATCCATAACTCTATTCTATCTTTCTCCCTATCCGTGTGCCTGCAACTGAATATTTTAGCAGTGATGGGTGGCGAGGTGCTGCTGTGGCTTTATAGTTGGACAAGTGTTCGTTTCAATGTATTTTGTTCTTCCGAAACTAACCTTGCATGAATTCCTTTTCTTTTCTTTTTTTTTTTAAGAAAATAAAATAAAATAAAAAAATAGTTGATGGAGAAGCTAACGGAGTTGGAGGCCTGGTAATGTTTGGTTGGGACTTGACAGTTGAAATCAAACCAGTCTGGTAATTTGTCATTTGGTTCCCCTTGCAGTTACATTACATCCTTCACGTAGGAGTTCCATTACACTCTCCTATTTTGACACGTGTACAACATTGATAGCCTGAACCTTTTTAGTTTTTTCCCTTCGGCAGATTCAAATGCTCTGCTTATAAGAACCCCCTTGCACACTAATTCAAATTTTTTTCCCCTCCTTACCACATGCATTTGCCTTTCTATTCATTGTTAAATGAATATTTAATTTTCAAACATTAATTTGCTTTAAATAATTCAAATTTTTTAATGGAATTTAATAAACAATAATTTTTTTTGACTTTTGAATAATATATACTCACACCTTTTAAGCTTGTTAAAAGAGTGAAACATTATGTTCTAATTTTTAAAATTCAATAATATATATATCATTTGAAAATCTATATTTTTATTTTAATATAATAAAAATTAAATTGAAAAGTATTAGTACAAATTTAAGTATTAATGAAATACTTATATTTTTATTGGGCGGCACGTTATTTTTTGGCTCAAAATGGCTTTTCTATCATTTTTCCTTCTAAACAAAATTTATAAATTGACAATGATTTAAATTCTAATGACCTAACAGTCCATGTTTAATCGTCACTTATAACCCATTAGAGTTTATATATATATATATATATATATATATATATTGTGGAAAAGTACACTATTTATTCTATATATTACGTAATAGACTTATTTATTCTCTCATTTTGTTTTGAATTTTTGTACTCCTCTAATGTATCAAATAACATTTATATAACTTTTTATATTATAGACTAATTAAAGCAAGTTTCACATTTTTTTTAGAGCTTTTATTATATTTTACTTTCTTATTTTTAATAGTTGATGTTTAAAAAAAAATTACTTTTTTTATAATCTATTCAAAATTTGGAAAGTTTTATTTAGATTTCATTATTTGATATATACATTTTTTTTTCTTTTGTAAGTTATTGAGTATGTTATTTTTTTTATATTATTTTGAAAATTCTTATTCATATTATTAAGAATGTACTCTATGCATAGAGTAATAACATTTACTAAAAAAACCATCAGTTATATATATATATATATTACTCAAATTATTAAATGTATAGAAAAAATATATGCAAAATATATGGTATTTATATTTTATGCATATATAATATTGTATCATGTACAATACATTTTATGTATATATAATGTATATATTTTTCATGTAAATATATATATAATATTTTATTGTATCTTATTCATATCCTTCACTTATACTAATATATTCCTTACTTATATACATTAAATATACTTTACATAAATTCTTTTATTATAAATGTTTTGTATATTTAATAAATATATGCATGTATATAGCTCACTTATACTAAATATACTTTTTATATATTTGTATCTTATTCATATCTTTTATCTATACTAATGAATTCCTTATATATATACAGTAAATATATTTTGCATATATTTTTATTTTTTACAACATATACATTATATAAAACTCACTCATATTAAATATATTTGTTATACATTTTTAGCTGAATAATTTTGAATAAAATATATAGTATAAATACAATTGAATATGCTTGTTATTGTATAACTTTTACAAGAATAGATTTAGTTTATGTATTATTCATAATTTCCAATTAGATCAATAGTTTTTTATTATTAATGATTGAGTGTGAATTTTGTTTTGATTGGAATGTAAATATAAAAATTTTAATGACAAATAAAAAAAAGAGAATAGAGAAAAAAGAAAAATAAGAAAAATAATGCAATTAATGTGAAAATTTAATCTTTCTCTAAATGGGATCTTAATTTTAAGGAAACAATGTCAAATAAGGATATGTTAAATGTAAATTGAGAATTCTAAATTCTTTAAATCATTTTTTTTAGCTTATAAATTGTGATATAAAAATAATATTACATATATAAAAAGTAATATGTGTCCATTTCTCATATATATATATATATATATTTCTATTTTAATATAATAAAATTTAAACTGTAAAGTATTAGCAGATATTATTTAATAAATTAATTAAAAAAGATAATAAATAATTAATTTAGACCGCACTTCACTTAATAATAATTAAAAATTATTATATGGGTAAGTTATATATGTAACATTCTCTATTGAATTATAATTTTTTTTTTTGTAATAATTTTATTGAATTATAATCAAGCTGTAATATGCCGTGATTTGATTATTAGACAATCTTAGTTTGAAGGGCGGACCCACGTAGAAGTGAGTGGGTCAGTTGACCCACAGAAATACATATTTTTTTTCATATTATATAAATATTAATTTGACCTTATTGATGTCCTTTTTTTTGTGTTAATTTCTATTTTTTTTTATAGAGCCAAATTATTTGGCTATTATTTATATGGTTAAGTAAATTTCCACTGATATAATTTGTACATCAATAGTTAAATACATGTTATTATGCTAAATAGATAATTTTTCTTTTATTTTAACTAAACTTTTAGGTTGATCAGTTTTATTAAGTTATTTATAAACCAATTAATTATATATTGTCTTCATATCAATCAATAAAAAAATTATAATTAAATACATGTTAATGTATAATTTTGTTGGTATATATATGATGTGGTATGTCGGTGTATCTAAAAATTTCTTTTTAATTTCAATTGTCAATCTATAGCCATATTGAAAAATTGATTCAACCATTAATCTTATAAAATCGATATAATTTTCAATATTTTCTTAAATAATAATTAAAGAAAAATTTACCAAGTAGAATGTTTGATTCAAAAAAGTATTTTTATCATATTTCTTATAAAATTGTTATACATTAATATTACAAAAATAAAAACTCCAAAGAAACAATTGAAATTAGTATTGAAGTTTATTATTAAAATAATTATATTTTATTATTTAATTTTGGCTGGATCAGCCCTTTAGTGTCGGAGTATAATGAACCTGAATGTGGCAGATAATGTCTCATATTCTTTCTCGTTAGCATAGCGTCTTTCTACTTTCTTGTTGGAGTTGCTTGGTCTGTTTTCAACTTCCTCGTTAACTTTCTAAAACATTCCACGGGTAAAGTACGAAAATATCCCTCTTTGTAATAAAATAGCATTTAGACAAATTTTCTTTTTTTTTTTTTTGAGAAAAAATAAATAAAGAAACCACATATTTCTTAACTTGAGCAAAAATTTATTTGGATTAGTAAAGTCTAGTTTAAAACTTTGATGAAATTCATTTTTGTCATTTATATGAAATAATTTTTTTTTACTCCTGATTTTTAGCTAATGAAGTGAAACATTTTGATGTTGGCATTTTTATTTCAAAACACCTTCCTATACGGCTTCACTTATAGCTCCCACATGATATTTATGAAACTTTTTTTTTTTGCTTATAATTATCTATTTTTGTTAATTTGCTCATTGAATGGTTCTTAGTTCAAGTTTTGGACATTTATAAATACAAATTTTTATTATAATATGTTTTTTTATGAGAGTGTATATTTTATATTATAATATGTTTTTTATGAGAGTGTATATTTTATATTTTGATGTATTTTTTAGACATATCATTTCATTATATGATGATCGAATGTATTATATTTTTTAATTTAAGAAATAAAATGGACTAAAAATAATATATAATTGATAAAATGAATTAAAAACAAATAATTATTACAAGATAAAATGGCGAAAACAACAACAATAGGTTTATATATATATATTTTTTTTATTGGGCTCTGCCACAGTTTTAAATATCATCCGATTTGTTAAATATTACACATTACGTAATATTCGATTTTAATACTAGTGTGAAAATTTGTTTACGACTTATTTTTTTTAAAATTTATACTATCAATAAACGATACAATCCAATTCAATTTATTACCATTACACCGATTCTAATACTAATATTATACGTGAAACCGTTATTTAAACTATACACTCAATTATACGATATCAAATTAGCAAAAATTTCGCACTAAACCCAATTATTTAGTAATTAAATGCTGGTAAAAAGAAAATTAAATAAAAAAATGCAGTTGAAGTACAGAAACAGTCGAGTGCTTCAGCAAAAGTCAGCTGCCGAAGCTCTTTTCTCTCTGAAAAAGTATGTTTTTGTACTTTCAATACATAAATTCAAATAACAAATCATAATTCTTTGATTGATTTTGGTGTCATAATCCGCTGCTTCCATACACACTCACATCATTAACTTATATGGTTGATAATCTGAAATTTGTACTCAATTGTCTACTTGGCGCAATATAAATGGATATGTGAGTGCACGCTTAAATCTTGAAGAATTTGACACTAATTTATAAAATGAAAAATTATAAAAACAATCATAAATTTTACAAAGATATTATAACTATATCTAATTTTAAAAATGAAAATTTTTTATTTTTTTGATAGTATGGAACCAATTTTAGAATTTAATTTACATTTATATGAATTAACCAAAAGAAATAGTTGATTAAATATATTGACATGATTAAATATATCAAATTATATAATTGGATAATTGAAATGAATCGCTTTTTATTTAATTCGGTTCGTATTAATATCAACTATTCGATTTCGATCAATTTATATAAGTATCAATTAGGTTTGAAAACTAACTTCCTGTTATCAAAACTAAATTTATTTTAAAAATAAAAATTTATATAATTTAAATATTGACCGTTTCTCGAAACACTTATTTACAATTTAGCATATAAAAGTCATAAGTTGATCCTAAACTTCTTATCTAGGTATTTTTAAAAACAAAAACCTATTCACTCGATTATTTCAGTTCAAATCATCTTATTGATTTTTATGATTAGTCCCATTGACTATTCTCCAAGATGGTCATTAATAAAGGCAATGATCCAAAAATAGGGACGGCAATGAGTATGAGTTTTGTGGGTATCCATTCAATATGAATTAATTTAAATCATAATGGATAATCCTATTACAATTTTGAAATATGGACGGAGAGAAATTATCAGATACCTGTTACTCGATAAAATCCGATTATATATATATATATATGATTTATTTTATTATAATTTATTGAATGTAATAATATAATTAATTATTTTTATTTATTGTTGAATTAAAAATTATAATATAGAATATTTAAATTTTATTATTTTAATCTTATTTTTATATAATTTGATGAATTATTTTAATTTAAATGTGTTGAATTTTTATTTTATTTGTTTTATTTGATTTTATAGTAATTTATAATAGATTATTTGTAATTTTTTATTAAATTTTAATTAATTATTTAGTTTGAATTTTATTTTATTTAATTTTTTTTAATAATAAACGAGTAATACTAATTGAATTTAGAATGAATACGAATAAATATATATATAATCGGATTCAAATACAATATTTTTTACAAATACCTTATCCATTACCATCCTATCAAAAACAACACATTAAGAAAATAGTTTTGCCTGGTACTCAGCCGTCCAACATCATCGAAAAACATCTATCCAATGGACAAAATTTATAAATTTTTTTTTTTATATATAGTTTTCCATTTAAAAAGATCCATCTTTTATCTCCTTTTCAGAATTACATAAACTTATTCAATACAATAGTTAAAACGACGAAATATTTTAGTCAACTGCACAATGTTTCTGAGCTACGAATTAAATGTCGACACGTATTGTCGTCAGTCGCTCAACATGTCTTACATTATAAAACAGTAATCTCCTTTTCCCTTGTCCTTTCTCTTCAGTCTCCACTTTACATTTTATATATATTTATTTTATATTTTTTGAATTGAAAATTTTACCTTCTTTTTTTTGACAATTTTATTTTCATAAAGCTTAATAAATTTTTTTTTTTGGACAAATAAAGCTTAATAAGTTAAGACCCAATTTTTATTTCGATTTTCATTTTTCTTTTTCGTTCTCAATTAATTATTTACGGGCCGCAACGAGCAAATAGTCTGAAGAAAGTTCACTGGATGGGAGCTTCACAAGTTATCCTGGAAATTTTACAAAAAGGAAGAAAACACTTAAATAATTACATAAGTGCTGGTGATTAATTTTTTTTTTTTCAATTTTATAGAAAATGAGTAAAAATAATTACAATAGTATCGAAATCTGAAAATTATCTCAAACAGTGAGCACACAGTATATTTTTAAAATATTTTTAGTATATTTTGAGCATATAATATTTTGATTCAATTTAAAAAAAACGGAAGAAAAATTGAATTGAATCCAAATTTAAAGTATCACAAATTTTCAAACTAACAATATTTAATTTATTTTTAAATATTGATTGATTCGCTAGACAGTATATTTCTTGAATACCTTTGATATATTTTAAGCATATATTGGTTCAATTTTTACAAAAAAAAATAACGAAATAAGAAAATAAATTCAATCATTAAAGAAAAAAAAGAAAATGGATAGAATTGAATCTAAATTCAAAACATTCAAACTAATAATATTCAATTTATTGTTGAGAATTGAATATATTTTCGGAATATTTTGGATATATTATGAGAAAAACTTTGAAATATTTTAAGAATCAGTTGAGAATTTTTTAGATATATCTCAGAAATATCTTAAATATATCTTGAGTATTTTCTGAAAAATTTTCTAAAAATACATTAAATATATTTTACAAATTCTATAGAAATATTTTATGAATACATTGGATATATTTTAATTTAATCATACAAAAAATTCAACTTAGAAGAAAAAAGAAGAATAAATAGCATAAAGTAGACATTGAAAATTCCTCGGTGGCGTTTTGTATCGGTGACTGCGAGCGACCACTTTCTCTTAATTCGTGTCAAGATAAAGTTTGGTTGCTTTCATTTTTGCTTATGATTCTTGTTAGTGGGAATTGATAGCTCAGAGAAGGGTTTATTGTCTGAATTGTGAGATGATTGTGGTGGTTAGGAAGAAAGTGAAACTGATGCTTTCTTTATCAAATAGAAAAAGAAAAAATATCACTTTACAAATTGCAATTTCCTGTGTAGAAATAAAGCTTTAAAAATTGCAATCTATGATATGCAGAGGGACGACTTTGTGACTGAATGAAGAACAAACCGGAACCTATAAGATCCAAAGAGAAAGAAATTTTACTAGAAAAAAAAAATATAAAAAAAAATTGCGCCGTTATTAATCAATAGAAATAAAAATAATTTCTGTAAAAATATATAAAAAAAAAAAAGAAGAAAGAAAAACTGTCGGTATATTTTTAAAAAAAAAAAAAAATTTAAATTTCGGCGAAGACTGAAAATTCACTCAGTTATATTCCCCTGATCCTCTGCATTTTCAGGAACAAGTATGCCGGTGCATGGAGCAAAGAGACTCACTACCCATACTTCTGTGGCCATCACCAAATTGGCGAGCTCCCATCATTCGTCTCGCTTTCGACGCGAAAACAGAGGTGCCTTCTCGGTCTAACTCTTCCCTTTCCTAGTGATTATATTGCTTGCATTTTGATTTGCAAAGATTCTATCTTTACCTCTTTTAGAAGCAACTTTTAGCGATCATTCTTGAAATTCATTCAGATTATCGGCTGTTTAGTGATCTTCTTCAAGATTCCAGAGATGTAAAAACTGTTCTTGAAACCCATGCAAGAATCATTAGATTTGGGTATGGAACTCATCCATATGTTACATCTTCACTGATTTCGACTTATGTGAATAATAATCGACACAAAATTGCTTATCAAGTCATCAATCAAGTTGTCTCATGGACTAATAATTTGGTTGCTGTAAATTTGGTTATTGAAAATTTTATGAGGAGTGGCGAGTATGGAATCGCCAAGAAGATATTTGACAAATTGCCTATTCGAGATGTGGTTACTTGGAACTCGATGATTGGAGGTTATGTTAGAAATTCACGCTTTGAGGAGGCGCTGAGATTCTTTGGAGCAATGCTTAGTTCTACTGTTGAGCCGGATAAGTTTACATTCGCATCTATTATAACTGCATGTGCGAGGCTTGGAGCCCTTAGTCATGCTCAATGGGTGCATGAATTGATGATTCAAAAAAGAATAGAGTCGAACTTTATTTTGAGTTCAGCCTTAATAGATATGTACTCAAAATGTGGTACAATTCAAACTGCTAAGCAGGTTTTTGATAGCATCCAGCGTAATGATATCTCTATTTGGAATTCAATGATCAAAGGTTTGGCAGTTCATGGGCTTCCCTCAGATGCCATAACAGTATTCTCAAAGATGGAGGAGGAAAATGTTTTACCCGATTCTATAACTTTTCTTGGAATTTTAACTGCTTGTAGCCATTGTGGTTTAGTAGAAGAGGGCCGCAAGTACTTTGATTTAATGATAAACCACTACTCGATTGAGCCACAAATTGAGCACTACGGAGCCATGGTTGATCTATTAAGTCGAGCTGGGTTTCTGGAAGAGGCTTACTCCATGATTAAAACAATGCCGATAGAGCCAGATGTTATTATTTGGAGGGCACTTCTTAGCGCTTGTAGAACATACAAAAAGCCAGAGCTGGGTGAAGTTGCAGTTGTGAATATATCCCGCCTTAAGAGTGGGGATTATGTCTTGCTGTCAAATATGTACTGCTCTCAGAAGAGATGGGATAGTGCACAAGTAGTGAGAGAAATGATGAAAAAGAAAAAAGTTCGTAAAATTCAAGGAAAGAGTTGGTTTGAGTGGAAGGGGGTGGTTCACCAATTTAAGGCAGGCGATCGATCTCATCCTGAAATACAGTCCATCTACAAAATATTGGATGGGTTGATAAAAAGGACGAAGTTGGAGGGATTTGTTCCCTCAACGGAGTTGGTTATGATGGATGTTTCTGAAGAGGAAAAAGAGGGGAGCTTGTATCATCATAGTGAGAAATTGGCATTGGCCTATGGCATCCTTAAAACTAGTCCTGGAACAGAAATTAAGATTTCAAAGAACCTTCGAATCTGCTATGACTGTCACAATTGGATAAAAATGGTTTCTGAGCTGTTATGCAGAGTGATTATTGTAAGGGATCGGATCCGTTTTCACCGGCTTGAAGGTGGTACATGTTCTTGCGGAGACTATTGGTAGTTAATTCCAGAATACTTGGTGAATGGCTCTTTCTTGGTCAATGAATACAAAATTATTCAAGGAGTCCATCGGAAAGTTGGCAGGATTAATCTCTCTAGCAATGGCTGCATCAACTCCTAAACCTGCTGGCAGATAGCAAAGAAGTTCAGGGACATGATTGGACCAAAAAGTTGATTTTGTTTCATCGGTCGCTTGGTAGCTGACCAGCAAATTTCAGCGAGATATCTCTTTTTGGTTGCCTGAATGTAACAATGTGGCTTTTACCAATGGGGTGTTTTGTGTTATAAATATGGTTCTTAGTTTCATTGATAGTATTGATACACATATATACTAATATACATGAAGCGTTCGTGGGGAATGAGAGCACAGAGATGAGTAAAATCCTTCAAGGAATAGAAAGTGTTATACAGATTCAGATAGAGATAGAACAGCTAAGAGTAAAGTTCTCATCTTTTTCCTTATCATTTTGTACCTAAATTTGCTGTTAGAGAGAGGATGCATGGATATAATGGCAGTGATGTTAGAAGCAGGTGATTTATGCTTCATATGTAAAAGGAAAAAGCAACCCACGATGGAGTTGAACTATCCTCTTTGCAAGTTTGTTGGCACATTTTATAAATTCAATCATCATGATGTGCCTCAAGTTGCTCATACCATTTATTTAGGACACTTTTGATGGAAAGCATGCCGACATGCCGTTACTTATAAGCTTGAAAAGCTGGTAGATACTGTTTCGAACTCATATTAACCAAGATATAAGTTTCCTCCGTGGAATTTTGTATTTATGAGCATGTCCTTGGTGCACAGATGATCTGATCATCATGTCATTCTAGGCTGTTAAGCGCATTAATAGTGCTGGCCCAGAAAAAGACAGAATTTACAAGTGGCTATGCTTTGTCAATGATATACTTCTAACGGAAGACAGCAGCACATGAAGACTGCAGATTTTGATTGAAGATATCTCCTTGGTTCTCTGTAATTAATTGATGGTTCATGTGTATTGTTGCAACACCAACACGTGGCTGGAAACGACAGACCATCAAGTTGATTTAGCAAACTTGGTTGATGATTATGAACATGATTAGAGATTCATCTTTTACTGCTTGAAGTTTAAATGTTTCATGTTACATTCAGTTGCTTCTTGTATTCTACTGTATAAACTCTACTGCTATGTTTGGTTTGTGGAATAGAATAGCTATTCCTAAGCAAGATAATAGGTAATGAATGAAATAATTATTCTTATTCCACAATTTAGTTCATGACCTAAAATTGTTATTCCTATTCTAGCATTGTTAGGTGAGATAAGTCTATTTAAGTATAAATGAATTTTATACCCTGATAATGAATTTCATTATTAATATCGAAATTAAATTTAAATTATCATACAATTTTAGCATATTTTACTTAAAGAATAAATATATAATATATAAAAAAATTATCATGCATATTTTATTCTTCTAAAATAATTTTTAAATTTTTTTAAAAATATATCTATTTTTCTTAAAAATTAATAATATAAACACATTAAATAAATAAATTCCATATAATTTATCATTATCAAACCCAAATTAAATTAAATTAGAAGAAAAAATATTTAAAAATTCAAATTAAATTATTCTAGAATTTGAAATTAACACTTTGTAAAAAAAAAAGAAATTAAAATCTAAAATGGTAAAGCAATTTGATAGGACGAGTAGGCCAAGAACAAAGGTACGTTGATCTGACTTAAATAATTTAAAAAATAAAGATCTGAGTCTGTGGGGTCATTGGGTAAAATCATAGACGTTGGAGTAGCATGATCATGCAGAATGGTCTCACATTGTCTTATTTCTTTGAAACAAAGATATCGATTCTATAATAGGCAGCTATAGATGAAATACATTTGTAAAGGGTAAGAGTGTAAATATTCAATTCCATAGACTAAGGAATTCCTATCCTTTAGTTTTTGAAAGAATGTGTATGTTGAAAGATGTGTTTTGATGTATTCTAAAGATGTGTTTTGAAAGCATGTATCGATTACTTATAAGCTTACAGCAGATCATGAGATAAAGGATTAGGAAGCTGAAGTAGTAGATGAGAGGTACCAAGCCACTCATTGATCTTTATCAAAGATGCATTGTAGCTATTTATGAATCTACATGTTATGAAGAAGTCAAAATGAGTGAAAAATGGAAGGTTGCAATGGAGGAGGAGCTCTTTATGATAGAAAAAAAATCAAACTTGGTAGTTGGTGAGCAGACCCTCATCAAGAAATTTCATTGGAGTGAAATGGGTGTACAAAACTAAGCTAAATGCTGATGGTACTGTTAACAAATACAAAGTCAGACTTTTGGTGAAAGGTTATGCTCAAATACATGGTATGGATTACTCAGACACATTTGCACCAATTGCCAAATTGAATATCATCAGGCTTTTCCTTGTTCTGGCTGCTCAAATGAACTGGAAAGTGTACTAGTTTAATATCAAGTCAGCCTTTCTAAATGGCTACCTGTAAGAGGAGATATATGTTTATCAACCAGAAATGGGGTAAAACAGGCTTTAAGGGCCTGGTATAACAGGATTGATGAATATTTGCTGAAGTTGGAATCTATTAAAAGCCTCTCAGAGTGCACTTTATATCTTAAGTTAAGAGGAACAAGCGTTCTTGTCGTCTCACTGTATGTTGATAACTTATTAGTCATTTGAAGCAAGCCAAGTTTGATTAAGGAGTTCAAGTTAGATATGAAGCAGAGCTTCGAGATGACTGACCTGAGCATAATAACTTACTTTCGTAGCATGGAGGTTAGATAGAAAAGGGATGAAATTTTTGTATGTCAACAAAATTTTGAAGAAGCTTAAGCTTGATGAGTGCAAAAGCATCAGCATTCCTATGAACTCAAAGGAGAAGCTCAGCAAATAAGGTGGAGCAGAAAAGGTTGATAAGGCAAATTTTATAAGCATGATCGGTTGCCTCATGTATCTCACAACAATAAGGTCCGATATTCTCAATGTAATGAGTATTTTATCTAGATTCATGCACAGTTCTAGTGAGTTGTATCACAAAGTAACTAAGAGTGTCCTTCGATATGTTAAAGAGACTCATGACTTTGGAATCAAGTATAGAAGAGGCAAAGAGTTGAAACTGACTAGTTTTTTATATAATGATTGGGGAGGCTCAACTGATGACATGAAGAACACCTCAGGGTATTGCTTCACATTTGCTTCAAGTATCTTTTCATGGCATTCAAGGAAGCAAGAAACTGTAGCTCATTCCACTACAGAGGCAGAGTTCATATCTGCCAATTCAGTTGTTAATCAAGCTTTTTAGTTGAAAAATGTTCTAATAGATCTCAACATTGAGCAAAAGGAAAGCACAAAGGTTTATGTTGATAATCAAGCTGTTATTGCAATACCAAAGAACCCTGTGTTCTATGTAAAGACCAAGCATTTCAACAACAACTTGTTCTTCCTAAGAGAAGTACAGCAAATAGGAGATATGAAGCTAATATACTGCAAGTTAAAAGACCAAATTATAGATATATTCACTAAGTCATTGCCAACAAATAAATTTGAAAATTTAAGGGCAATACTTGATGTTTGCAGGTTCTAAACAAGGAGGAATATTAGTTGATGTGTTTATGACTGCCAAGCTGGAAGTAGGGATGACAATTTTAGTTCGATCTATGGTGCCCTGCCTTGAACCCAACCTGAATGGGATAAATTTTTTCTTCTATTTTATGCCTCGCCTCAAACCCGAAATTTTTTGTATCGGAAACAAGGCGGGGACGGTATATACATCCATTGCCCCAATCCTCATCTCGATAATTTTATTTATATTTATATATTTCATATATATTCATACATATAATATTATGTATTTTTTAACGTAATTAACAAATTTAAAAACAATAAAATAAGAATATAACATTTATTTAAAGTAAAAAAATATTTTTTATTTAAAAAATTATATAATTAACTAATTAATTAAAATAATAAAAATAAAAAATAATGCTAAATATTGAAAAAAAATATATAATATAAAACGGATATCGGATTGGGACTAAAAAGTTTTTCTCATTAGGGATCGAGGCAGAGGTTTCTGGGTTAGGAAAATCCGCTCCAAATCTGCCTCGTTACCACTCCTAGCTGGAAGTCCACATGAGCTGGAGAGTTGGCACTTAGCTAGAGAGTTGGCTCACACCAACAGTGTTTAGGATTGCTTACTTAGCTCTATCTGTCATATATTTGCTTTCATTAGATAATTAAGTTTCCTTTCTTATTAACTGATTCAAATCAATCCAAATTCTTATGAATCAATTGGTTGTTTCTCTTTTTATGCTTTATGATTCTAGGACCTTAATTTCAGTGATTTGCTTTTGCTATTTGTATTTAAGCTAATGTAATCTTTCTTTTCAATTGAATCATTATCATTCATTTCTCCATTGTTCTATTCATTTTGTGTCTTTTATCATTTTAAATTCTAACAATTGGTATCAGAGTCCTCTTCTTAAGGGATCTGCCTATCCATGAAGTATGAATTCCATATATAGGCAGTCTACTTGGAGACTTATTTGGAGGCCCTAGACCTTGGAAAACTGATGAAAAGGATTATAAAAATTATGTGTCTTTTATCATTTTAAATTCTAACAATTGGTATCAGAGTCCTCTTCTTAAGGGACCTGTCTATCCATGAAATCTGAATTCCAGATATGGACAGTCTACCTGGAGACTTATTTGGAGGCCCTAGACCTTGGAAAACTGATAAAAAGGATTATAAAAATTATGTGCTTCCAATTAATCCTATAATGGTTCAAGAATTTTGGAAAGCTGATGAATAGAAATGTCTATTCGTGGAGTCTGAAATCCATATGTGGGCAGTGTGCCTAAAGATATTATGAAATTTCTGTGCTTCTAACCAATTCTATAATAATTCAATTGAAGATTTACAAAAAGAAGAGGACAAAGAAGTCAAAAGTTAACATTCATGTTTCAAACTCCCAAACAAGGAATATTAGAAAAAAGTATTTTCATGTTTCTAGCTCCCAAAACATTGAGGAATATTGGAAAGATGTGTTTTAAATCTATCAACCCAAGGGACACATGCAAAGCTGCTGGTGCTTTACTGCTCCTCAGTATAATAGGTCAGATATCAATTTGTTGGGTAGAAAATTTTATGTTATTTAGTTTCCAATTAAGTAGGATTATATTTTGATTTATTGTGATCATCACATTATTTGCTCTCATGATTTTAGTAATTCGATTTTGGTTTTCCTTCATTCTAGGATCTTAATTCTAGTGATTTGAGCTTTACTGCTTCTCAGTGTGGTGCTACAGTGTTCCTCAATATAATTGATCAGATATCAATTTGTTGGGTAGAAAATTTTATATTATTTAGTTCCCAATTAAGTAAGATTATATTTTGATTTATTGTGATCATCACATGATTTGCTCTCATAATCTTAGTAATTTGATTTTGGTTTTCCTTGATTCTAGAACCTTAATTCTAGTGATTTAATCATTAGTTTTTCTATATAAATTGCTGTAAATTTATTCATTAATTAAATATTTGAATTTTTCGTTTCTTCCTTTCCTCTCTTCCTTTTTTCTCTTAAAAAATAATAACAGTGTATTCTGCAAAAATTGTAGAATTGTTATTCTATGGAATTGCAATTCCATGTCTTTAGATTGAACCAAATTAAGGAATCTCAAATGCTATGGAATAGCGATTTTATTCCTCACATATTCCTCCGACCAAACATGGCCTACATGATTATCAATTTATCACTTGCAAACCAATTTGCGCAAAGCTTAGCTTGTGCCCTTCAGCGGATGCTGAGATTCCAGCTAAGTTACTACTAAGTACATGGAGATATTTATTTCGGTAGGGAATAGGGATACACATTACATTGGTGTTTTACTTGTTTCTCCCAGTGTGCTTTATTAATCAGATGTCGAGTATTGGAACTAGTGGCATTTGCCCTCCGTATATCTCTGGGATTTGGATCTCATCAATGTCTTCTAGCAGAGTGGATTTCAGCTTCTTGTTCTCCACAAATACTATCTGCACAAGTGCAAGGGCATGCTGACATAATTTCTAGTAGTTAATAACGCAGAAAGGCTATACACTGGTACGAAACTTTACCTTTTTCCTGGTATTGCTATCAATAAAAGGGTAAATGATTTTCCAGACTGCCATAAAAATGTATGGTACGTGCACGATGAACAACTTCCCTAATCTTTCTGGGTAATAATCCTGCAAGTGCCAAACACAACACATCCCAAAATAATCTCTTTTGCTTTTAAGAATACAAAATATAGTGCCTATTTATACCTGCAAAATGGCTAAAGCTGCAAGGTATGCACGAATATCACAGTTTGCATAACCCCAACCTTGAAGATCTGCAATTACAACAAATTTCTCCTGTCCTGCCGGCGTCCTGATGCATCAAATTCCTCTTTAGCCATATGCTTCTGCATTTTTTTGGATATATATATATATATACACGCACGCACACAGAGTAAAGACAGAAATACCTTGTGCATAGTTTATCCAGAATGCAGACCGCAAAACCTGGATATATATACATTTATACAGATTTATGACCTTTGACTGTGTATTGAGCCATATTAAAATATGCATAGTTAAGCAGAAGGTAAGCTATTTGGTACGCACGCTTGAATTCATCTGGAGTTTGTTTGTTTTGAAAATGTCTAGCTCCAAAAATAACTGCAATAGGACGCCCTTTTCGATCTGATCCTTGCATAAACGCCTTATTCTGTGCGATTTCATTTGGGACTTGCGATGGAGAAATGGAACCATTTGGAACAAATTTCTTTCTCCATTTCAGGTACGTGAGGAACATCGCTGAAGCTTTCTGTACATCCAAATCTCGAGCTCGCAGAAATCTTCTTAGTGTCTGGTCATCTACTTCCTGCATATACACCCAAGTTGTTATTTCTAGTTGCAACTTGAAATGAATCATACCCAAATATGAGAATCTACTTCATTTCATCTTTGTTTGTGCTTGTTTGCCACGGAAGTGACAGAAAACCAGTCACCCTGTAGCCCTTTTTATTTTCCCTAATACATCTTTTATTATTTATTAATGAATCCGTTAAACGATCTCGATCTGGATAGCGGATATCCTTGTCACCGATTAATATGAAAGCAACAGCCAGCTGAAGGAGAAGAAGACTCTGTTCTCTGTTAACTGCTGAAAAACTTTCACTCTATAGCAGAAAGAAGAGGAAAAGCATGGCAGAAACTGAAGAAGAGACATTAATGGAAAAAATCAAAGCTAAGAAACCTTAGAAGAGGGTTCTTGGGATTCAACAGCGGCTCTCATTAGAGATATCTTGGTCTGCTCTATCTCCTGGTCACGATTGCTTTTGCTGTTATAATTTCGGTTGTTTTGTTCTTCCATTTTGGTGGTTTGTCTACTCATCTTCATCGTTTGTTCATCACACAAATTCATCATTTATACTGAAGACAGTCCCACCGCTACCTCCAGTCTACAAGTCAACTGCATAAGCAACAACCTGACACACATCATTAATTGCATCTACAAAAAATCTGCCCCCGCTCACCTCAGTAAGTTTGAGAAATGCAGTAATACTCACCTTCGATCCCGCAGCTTCTAATATATATATATATATATATAAAAAGGGTGATCGTACGGCTTCTAATATATATATATAAAAAGAGAGGTAATTTAACATGTGGTAGCAAATTTTATCGCTTTATCTAAAAAAAGGTGATAGTACGGCTTCCAATATATATCAAATTTTTTAATAATTACGAATTAATATCAAATTTTTTATAAATATTATAACTTGATAATAATTTTTATTTTTTTATCAAAAAAAATTAATATAGTATATCAAGTTAATTTATTATCCAAATTAAATTTATTTTTTAATAAAAATATATTTAAAATCCTCTTTTTATAATTTATTTTTTTAATATTTCAAAACGTCGTCATTTGAATGTATTTTTATGAAAAAAATAAATATGATGTGTCATGTTATATCATCTTTTCGATGTCAAAAATTGAATATTTGTACTAAATTATAATATTTATGAAATATTTAGTACTAATTTATAACAATTAAAAATTTAGTACCAAATTATAAAAAAAGTGACAATATTTAGTCCAATATGTATGATTAGCCCTAAAAAAATACATATTTTTAATTTATCAATTATCACTATTTTTATAATAAAAACTAGTTTTTAAAAAAAATTATACATATATATTTTTATATATAGAGTGTATGGTAGAAAGTATATGAAAAAATATTTATAGTATTTGTTAAGCACATTTTGCTTGCTTACACCTCTAAAAAAAAATTATCCTTTTGGCACCGGTGGAGGTCGAGTGGTAAAAAAATTGGTTCTATGGATAATATCTTTTGATAGGTTGGTAAAAAGAAAAAAAATAAAAAGATAACTAAGAAATTTATTTTAAAATTTTTTTTAATTTATTAAAATTTTTTTTTCTCAACCTGACATTAAAAAAATGAGAGTTAGAGAGTCTTGCAAAATGAATCTAAAAATACTATAGTTAAATAACTTTCTTTTTCCCTTCCAGTCAAATTATCTCATAAAAAATTCAATTTTAAAGAATTTTACAATTTAAATAACAAAATTGACGAAATTATCCCATATAATTGAATCTAAAAATATTCATAATTTATCTTTTCAAAAACAAAATATATATTCATAATTTATCCTTGAAAAGTAAGACAAGATTGTAAGATTTTCTTTCCTTTTAACTTAAAATAAAATAAATATTCATAATTTAAGTAAAAAGAAAATAATAACATAAAATAATAAATCCCCGTGGTCCAATTTTAAGACACGGTCCAAGTGAAAGATCATCATCATAATGTGTGAGTGATTTTTGTAGAGGCAAACATAATTAATTTTTAGATAGAATTTGAGATATATTATCTCTCAAAATGAGTTATTTTTATTTTTAATATTAATTCATTTTACACCAAATCATAAATATATAAAATTAATCAATTTTATCAAAATAAAAATTAAATTGAATATTAAATTCAAATTTATCAAAGTATCAAATAATTACAAATAATATTTCGTTTGATGATTCTAATATCTAAAACTAAAAGTTGATACAGAGATAATTTATATGCAAGAATTCAACTTTTGATCGTAATAGGAAAAGGTAATTATAACTTGTAGTGTCAAATTAAGAAGATAATTATTAGTTAATCAATTAATTAAAATAGGGACACTTCATTAATTTAGTGGATATATAGGATTGGATGGATAGACAAAAACATTGATGTTATAATAAATCAAAATCAAGGTCAAGTAATTGAGAACGTCATAAAAATGTGGTTAAGGTAATAGGCATCATTTATGTTTGGATAATGCAACTTGGCAAGGTAGTTGGTTCATCCACTCTCCATTTATTTCTTTCCCTACTTGAACTTCGGCCCGGGGTCATGGGTGGGCTCAAGAATTTATGAGGTTTAATTAGGGATGTCTTTAATGGGACCATTATAGTGTAGATCTCGTAGTATTATAGATCAAGGGCTCTAACGTGTAAGAAATAGAGACAATTTTATAAGTAAAATAAATTTATACAGTTATTAAATATATATTACCAATTTTATAAATATTTATAAATATATTTATTATTTACTGTAAAAAGTTCATTTGTTATAAAATTATAAGTTTATTATAAATAAAGTAAATGATTCGTTTTGTAAACTACAAGTTTATTATTAATAAACTATAACCTGTAAATTGTAAGTTTATTGGTTATAAAATATAAATATAATAATAATAAAATAAAATATTCATTAGCAATAAAGCAAATATTTATTATTTTATTGAAATATATTCATTTGTTATAAAACTATTAGTTTATTAAAAATAAAGTAAAATTCATTATTTTATTAATACAATTTCATTAATTTATTAGTAAAAATTTCATTAATTTATGTATTTAATGGATATTATATATTTTTTAATTTGTAGGTATGATTCTATTGAGTACTTTTGAGGAAAATACATTGTATTTAATTTAGAAAGTAAATATTTATTACTTTATTGAAATATATTTATTTGTTATAAAACTGTTAGTTTATTAAAAATAAAGTAAAATTTATTATTTTATTAATACAAGTTCATTAGTTTATCAGTAAAAAATTTATTAATTTATCAGTAAAGATTTATTTCATTTCTTTATGTATTTAATGGATATTATATATTTTTTGATTTGTAGGTATGATTCTATTGAATACTCTTGAAGAAGAAACATTGTATTTAATTTAATAGATATTATATTATTTTCTTTAATTATTTTTTATCCATAATATAATTTATAGCTAATGAACCAATTTTCGAAATTGCTATTATGTGTTTGATAGTTGTATAAGTTTGTTTTATTTACAAAATTGTTATCGTCTTTCACATGTATAATTAACTTTTGGTCTATAATGCTATATAGACTGGAGACCACGATATAATTTGCGTATTTAATATTATGATAAAATTTTTCAAGTTATTCAAAATTTGTTTTTTCTGCTTTTAAAATACAAAATAAATAATGTTAATTGCAATCAATTTAAAAAGATAAATTGACAACAAATGACTTAAAAAATATTTAAAAGTTTAATTTATTACAAGCAAGATATCCGCACTACGCTGCGGAATGATTTTAAAAAATTAAAACATCATTAAATAATCCAAAAATTAAATTTAGAACTGAAAAAATAAATAAAGAAAAACAATTATAAATTTTATATATATAAGAAAAAATTGAAAGAAAAAAAGAAATTGTAATTTATTAAATAGTTCAAAATGAAATAGTCCTTTTTCATATTATAATTTATGCATTTCTCAATCAGATATCATAATTTTTTTTTCATTGTTGTAAATTTGAATATAAGTACTTATAATCCCTTAAGCTTATTTACAGGAATACAAAATTTTAAAGGTTGTAATAAAAAATAAAAAATGTGTTTCCAATTTCAATTAATAAAGGAAAAATAAAATTAAAAATTAATTAAAATCAACAATAGAAAATGAAATTATATTCTGTTATAATTTTTTATAGTAAAACATATTTAAATTTTTCTAAAAGCACAAGGAGTTGACTGAAAAGAAAAATAGAAAGTTGTAGAAAATGCTAGTAGAAAATTACGTGATGAAGGCAATTGCTTTTAACATTAATAAGTGAATAAATGTCGAAAATTAGTATAAAAAGTTATGTATAAATTTTTATTTTTTATATAAAATAATTTATAATTTAAGTCCAATATAAATATTAATTTTTAAAGACAAAAGCTATTTTAAATTAAACACTAAAATTATTTTGAAAGAAAAATAAAAATTACTAATCCTAAGACGGTGAATCCATGAACCAATTCTTATGAAAAAAGAAAAAAACAAATTAATGACGTTATCTTTTCCTACAAAATCTCATAATTAACCAACCTTCAAATTCATGACCCATATTATTTTTTTTTTCCAATATTTTTTATCATACTTTTTTGCAACTTATATAAAATAATTATACCTTATTCATCTACTTCCTTATTTTACTCAACTTTTAATATATTTTACTCAACTTATATTAAAAATAAAAACATATTATACAATTTACAAAAAAAAAATAACATTTATTATTTTTCCTTCCTACATCCAATGGCCTGTACTTACTGACCACACAAATTCCAAAAAAAAAAAGTGATCGGAAGTTTCAGGAAAACGGCGGGAGATATCTTTGGAAGGGGTAAAATTGTCATTGCAAATAAAAATAATGTTATATGAACAGTAACTACCCGAAGAGTTTTAGTGTATATAATAATTTGAAGGTAAAAGCTAACTGTATTTAAGTTAATCTATTAGTTAGCCGTATAACCGGTAAAAGTTAAATTTACCCACAAAATTATGTCAATTTTCAATACTGTCATTAAAGCCAACAAATCACAAATAATTAGTCATTTAAATTTAATGTCACGCGTTCAAAATCAATATAAAAAAAAAGTAAACTTATTTCTTTTATATAATTAACAATAAGTTTGAAAATTCCAAAACACTTATATAATTAATATGAAAAAATTAGGGACCCCTCAAAGTTGGAGGTCCTAGAGTTTCCTATACCTTAATCCGGCCCTGCCTGGGTCACTCCTTCAAGTTCAACGTCAACCCCTATGAGAATCTGCCTCTCTTTTTTTTCCAATCAATAGAATAAGGGGCAAATTTATTTTTTCTTTATTTTCACAAAGCACATGCACATATTTGTATAGTCTTATTTTATACAACAATTCATATTTTTTTTTAATTCAAATAAGTTTATAATCCTTCATGCGAAATAAAATGTTGGATTTCGGTAATTTGTCTAAATAAAAAATAAAAGTTGTAGAACATTATTATCTATATTGAATATATAATTTTTTTTTTTAAAATATGCTCAAATGAATTTTTTTTTTGTGCTTTAGAAATTTGATAAACTGATATTTTGATAATCACATAATATAATGAATTTTTAAAAATATCATCTGAACACAATTCCATAAACGCAAAAAAAATTCATTTAAACACAATATTTATAAATAAAAAAAATTATGTATTTCATGTAGTTGGATGTCTAGCAACTGGGCGGATTTATAAATTTTTTATTAGGGTGGCAAATATATAAAGTAAAATAAAATTATAAATAAACAATTTACCGTAATATGTAAAATTCTAAATTATAATTTATCGATACAAGGAAAAAAGTTAGCAAAAAAAAAAAAGTACAAACAAATTTTCGTATTTTAAAAGTGATTTATAATATCATTATCGTTAATATTTAAAAATAATTTTTTTACTACAAAAATAACTAAACATTTAATAGAGTTAATACTACTAGAATAAAAATTGAAATAAATTAAAGAAATAATTAGATTTTGATTGAAATATTAATAAATTGGATATTTGGTAATGTAATTTTTTATATTTATATTTATTATTAATATTATAAATAAAAGGAAACTTCAAATTTTTTTTTTTTTTTTGGTGTTTGGGGTGGCAACCACCATGTAAATCCGCCTATGTCTATTGATCAAGTGGATTCTATGTAGGACCAACTCCAATTTTTTTACCCATTAATATTTTAGAAGATTTTACAAAATCTTTATCACTTAGCTTTTGACTTTTCAGAAATATATTAGTGGATGAATCGGTAGTTGTAGTTCTTATTTCTTTAACACCTTAGTGTTTCATCACATGACGGTTAGTTATTAAGGTAATCTATAAACCTATAAAAACAGATAAAAGAAATATTTATTATTACAGATTAAATTTTAGAGACATTACTATATATTAGTGTTAAGGGAAGGTCTGTAAAATTTGTATGAAAATGATATGGACATATTACAATGGCTAAATGGATGGGCTTGAAATTCAGTTACCATTTGGACCACTGGAAAAATCTCGTAGGATGTACACTACTTACTCTATATATTATAAAATATACTCATTTATTCTCTCATTTTATTTTTAGACTTTTATACTCCTCTAATGTATTAAATAATATTTGTGTCTTTTCATAGGATAAACTAATTAAAATAAGTTTCACGTCTTTTTTTAAAGTTTCGTTATGTTTTTTTTTCTTATTCCTAATAGTTGGTACTTGGAAAAAAAAAAAAATTTACCTTTTTTATTTTCTATTCAAAATTTGAAAATTCTTACTTAGATTTTATTATTTGATATATAAATTTTATTTTTTTCTTTTGTAAGTTATTGATTATGTTATTTTTTTAATATTATTTTGGAAATTTTTATTCATATTATTAATAATGTAATTTATGCATAGAGTAATAACATTTACTAAAAAAAATCATTATATATATATATATATATTACTCAAATTATTAAATGTGTAGAAAAAATATATGCAAAATATGTGGTATTTATATTTTATGAATATATAATATTGTATCATATGTACAATATATTATATATATATATAATGTATATATTATATATATATATATATTCGTATAATATTTTATTATATATTATTTATATCCTTCACCTATATTAATATATTCATTACTTATATGCATTAAATATACTTTATATATATTTTATTTTTATTATAATTGTTTTGTATATTTAATGATAATATACATCATATTAGCTCACTTATACTAAATATACTTTTTATATATTTGTATCTTATTCATATCCTTTACATATACCAATGAATTCTTTACATATATACATTAAACATACTTTGCATATATTTTTATTTTCTAAAACATATATATCATAATAT
>CATIWF010012795.1:0-27530 GCA_949630135.1 Balakata baccata | reverse complement strand
CCGAAGGTCAAAATTCTAATTCAAAAAGAAGGAATAGGGGCAAATTGGAGAAAATGACAAAAAATTACCCCCCCTCATCTACTGCCTAGAATTCACTATCTTTATAGGGGTACTTGCGTAATTACATAGTGGGCTCCATTTTAAATTTTGATTATTATAGGTGAAGGAGGGAAAGCATATTCGAATATCCAGAAAGAATGATACTTGGCGTGCAGCGTATATACTCCTTCTTAAAAAGGGTCCACCTTGCCACGTGGATGTACGGACTATTGTGTTGGAACGGAGCAGGGTCCACTGTCCACAGTGATGCTGTAAGAAGGGAAGTACACGTGGGATACGGTTTGTCAGTTCGACAGGTACATGGATTGAAATGGGCCGATGAGAAATAAGTCACATGGAAATAAATTTCCTTTTATGGCTTTGTTTCATGCTCAGGCTTACTATGATGGACCCATGGTTTTTGTTTTATTGCTTGATTGATATGATAGGATTGTTTTCTTTTTTATTTCCTGAATACAAATAAAATTTGGAATTTGAATTTGAATTTCCGAAAAAAATTTATATTTTATATTTTTTAAAATTTTTAAAATTTTTTTTTTTATAAAAACAGATAAAAACATTTTTTTAAAAAAATAGATTTGAAAAAACAGTTTATAAAAAATTAAACAATTCAATCAATTAAATCATAAAAATTTTAATTTTGTTTTGAAGACACTCAATACATCCCTAATATATCTCTACTCTCTACTACAAAACTGATTTGAAAATTGAATAAATAATTCATGTTTCATGCCAAAGCAAAGACAATCCCATTTATTTTTTTCCATATTTTTTACTTACGATAAAATCCAAAGACACAATAAAAGCAAGGAAGCAATTTTAGAAGTCAAATAAAATGTTGCAAAATTTTTAGTTTCTTTATTGATTTATTTTCTGATATTTATATTAAAGTATATTTGTAGTATTATTTTATTTCTTAAATATTTAATATGTACAGTGGATAGGAGTGTGTAATTGGTCAGTTCGGTTTAAAATCGAACAAAAAAACTGAAAACCAAATTATTAAAAATTTATAAACCGAACTGAAAAATTTGGTTCGGTTAATTCGGTTTTATATATAATATAATTAAATAACATTTAATAAATTATAATATATAATTATATATTTTAATATATAGTAATATATATATATATTAATTAATTATATATATGTGTATAAAAATGTATTTTTAATATAGATTTTGTTCAGTTATTTCGATTTTGTAATTTTAAAACTAAACCGATTAAATCGATTTATATATAAAAAACCGAATCAATTAGACCAAATTGAAATTAGTTCGGTTCAGTTTTCAATTTCGGTTCAGTCCTAACAGCGGAGATGAATTATTATGACAACAAAGGAAATTCCGCCTATGATGATTCATCTTCTCATTTAATGTTTTACCTATTTATAGTGAACATGGGTTAAAAATATTATTGATATAAAAATTTATCATTTAGTATTAAAACTATAATTGGTTACAATTTAATATTAAAATTTTCATAAATATTACAATTTGTTATCAAGTCAAAATTCTAGTAAAAAAATTTGATGTATTATATTCACCGACTGACATGACATGCCAACAGATTGATACATCATGTTGTTTAATAAAACTTTTAATTTTAATATCAAATTTTAACATTTATAAAAATTTTGATATCATTTGCAAAATTTATCCCCAGCGAACATACATGTAGTGCAAACTTATATTTTAGGCAAAGGCAAATTATATTATGTACCTAAGTGCACAATACCAAGTGCTTCCAATGAGTTCACACGTGTTATATATATTATTTAATAAATATAGATACATTATTTTAATAAAGACAATTTTTTTGAATTTAACGGTTGTTTTTTTAACTTTTTGTTTTCAGCAGATTTTTCTATTGTTTTTTCTTTTATTTTGTTTGTTGCTTTTGGTCAGTTCATGTTTCCATTTTTTGACAAAATTTTCTTACTTATTTTATTTATATTATTTGATTTGTTTTTTTTGTAATTTTTTGTTCCATGACAAATGGATGAACATATTTCATTTGAGAATGCAATTTGTGAGAGTCTGATTTGTAATAATTTATGTAATAATCAAATATAGATGAAAAAAAATTCATGAAAATATATACAATTATAAAATAATGTATATATAGTTATAAAATAATGTATATAGAATTATATAATGTATATAGAATTATAAAATAATGTATCTACAGTCGTTAAATAATGAATATGACCTCGTTAAGCACATAATCAAACATAGATGAAAATATGAAAGAAATTCATGAAAACAAATAATAAATCTACAATTTTAAAATAATATATCTACAATTATTAAATAATGAATCTGAACGTAGTAAGTAAATAATTAAACATATAAGAAAATATGAAAGAAATTCATAAAACAAATAATGAATATACAGTTATAAAATAATATTTTTACAGTATTAAATAATGAATCTGAATTTTGTAAGCAAATAATCAAATATACAAGAAAAATATGAAATTGATTCATGAAAATAAATAATGAATATATAGTTATAAAATAATATATATATATATAGTTATTAAAAAATGAATTTACAGTTATTAAAATTATGTCTCTACAGCTATTAAATAATGGATCCATAGGAAAGTTAGCTATTTTTAACTTCCGCACACGTGAATGGATTTTTGGAGCACATAACACTGTGCACTTAGGTGCATAGTATAACAACTCTTTAGGCAGAAGAATATGCCATCTCTTTGAGTGTGTAGCACTGTTATTTCCAAGCCCACTAACTTTGTGTAGGAGTTATATCTGCATATCACATATACAACACAACGAAATTTCAATTTTTTTTTAACTTCATGCAATTGGAACACCTATGTAGTGTTAATAAACTAACCAAATCTAAAGTTTGAAGAATATTATCTTTTAAATCATAGCTTTCCTTTTTTCGTGCACCTTATCGAGTTGTTGCAAACTTCAGTAATCCTTACTATATCACATCTAACGAAAGTTCACGCGAAGGATGCGAAGAAGAAAACACTTACTCTTGTGCTAGCAAGAGAGAGTGAAAGAAGAGAAAAAAAAAAAGAATGAAACACTTTTGTTCTTATGTTTGTAGCACTTTCAAAATATCAAAAATGAGACTATTTATAGTCCTAAAGCAATTGGAATTCGGAACCCTTACTTAGAGAATCCTAATCAAATTAGATTTTTTTATTCTAACGTCGGTCCCAATCGGAAAATGCCCAAATCGAGCAATTTCCGGTTGTGACATCCCATGTCCCAATCAGAAACAAATGCAATTATGGTCTAGTAACAAATTCTGGTCGGGACATGTCATATCCCGATCGGGAACTTATCTAGACCAGATTTTCTCTCTCCGTTTGGATCCAATCCAATTGTCTATTTTTACTTCCTTTTCGCACATTCAATACATGTGACCTATTAAGTTTCCGGTTATGTTAATCACTCAAATCAACATTTGATCTTGAGTAAGTCATAAGCAGTATCTAACAACACATCATGATCTCTAATTAAACGAAAAGTTGGTGGTTTGACTACGAATATTTTCATAGATAATATTTATGTAATTCGTCGTTTCACGATCACTATACCCAATCGATTCAGAGCATAGTCTAAGTGTTAGCTCCCACTAAACTGACTACGACACATATAGTTCAACTGATGTTAGTACTTGTCACCAAGATTCATTACTTATAAATATATGTCTCTGAAGACCTTATTCAAGACAACCATATTTTGGTCAAAGTTTCCTGAGTAATAATTTCGACAAGTGACCGTAAATATACTATCTTCCAACAAGAGCGTTGAATCCTCTATTCGCTATCAAACTATATTTGAATACCTCAAATTGTACCTAATCAACATCCTATAAGCGACTTCTCCCAGAGGCAACAAGGAATGAAGTCAAAGTACAAGATCAGTATCCAAGATAATCTTGAGCACCTCAAGTCTAAGAATATTTGCATTATTTCTATGATGAAATTATCAACACTTTGGGCCAAAACTCTTTTTCAATTTACAAATATAAATATGAGAATTTTACAAAAATGATAAAAAAAAACGGGTAAACATCTACAAAAATGTGGCCACTCAAAGATTTTTTCAAAAATTCTCCTCCACAAAGGTTTTTTTTTCAAAAATACTGTATATACAGAGTTTTTTTTTAAAACTACAGAAAATCAAAATTTACTGTAAAATTAATGAAAATTAAAGTTATAAAAGTTTTATCAAATATTTAATTAAAATTTATTCAAGTTATATCAAATATTTATCAGAAAATTAATTAAAGTTGAAATTATACGAGATTTACTCAATATTTACCAAAATTTACCAAAGAATTACTAAAAATTTGCCTAAAGTTTACCAAATATTTACTGTAAAATTAATTAAAATTGAATTTATAAAAATTTTATCAAAAATTTACTCAATATTTACTTAAGTTATATCAAATGTTTATAAGAAAATTAATAAAAGTTGAAGTTACACAAGATTTATCAAATATTTATTTAAGTTTTACTCAAGTTATAGCAAATGTTTACAAAAAAAAAAAAATAATGAATGTTAAAGTTATATAAGATTTACTCAATATTTACTAAAATTTACTCGAAATTTACCAAAAAATTAATGAAAATTAAAGTTATAAGAAATTTATCCAAGACTTATCTCAAGCTTTACCCAATATTTACTTAAGATTTACCACAAAATTAATGAAAGTTGAAATTACATAAAATTTATCCAAAATTTATCATAAAATTAATAAAAATTGAAGTCACAAAAAGTTTATTAAAAATTTATTTAACATTTATTCAAATTATCCCCAGATTTACCCAATGTTTATAAGAAAATTTATCAAAATTGAAATTACATAAGGTTTACCTAAGATTTATCCAATATTTATTCAATATTTATCCAAAATTTACCCAACATCAAGTCAATCTCTCAACTAAAAATTACCAAAAATCTACCCAAGGTTCACCAAAATAAATAACCTTAAATAAGTTAATTAAATACAAGTTTACATATATATTTTTTTTTGTAATTAAGGTTTGCCAAAGTTTACTTTGATAATTAAGATAATTAAATTCAAGTTTACATTTTTTTTACTAATTAAGTTAATTAAATAATAATTAAAAATAAATAAATAAATACATACATAAAAACAAATAGTAGTCATGCAAGTTAATAAAATCCTTAATCCATGTTTAAAATTTGAAAAATAACTATTTTATATTTTAATAAAATGAAAAATGTACTAAATACATAGTAAAATTTAATATTTGAAAAAAAATAGTAAAAATAAAAATACAGAAACTATGAATA
This sequence comes from Balakata baccata, assembly GCA_949630135.1. Taxonomy (NCBI): domain Eukaryota; kingdom Viridiplantae; phylum Streptophyta; class Magnoliopsida; order Malpighiales; family Euphorbiaceae; genus Balakata; species Balakata baccata. The sequence continues at coordinate 22,161 of CATIWF010012795.1, read as the reverse complement.
AAAACATGAAAATTTTATACGTAAATTTAAATTTTTTTTTAAAAATTAGTATTCCGTGTAAATTTTTTTATAAAAATTAAGAATCTTTTGATTCTCAATAGCTCAAATGGGCCTAATTTCTGTTTCCTTCAAGCCATAATAAATAATAGGAAAATTTCACCGTTTACCAGTATTTATATTTTCTTTTCAAAATTATTTTTGATATTTTTTAATTTTACCGAAATTAATTTCTTTTGTATCGTTTTTTTCTAAGTTTTATATGCTCTTTATTTCTCTCTCTCTCTTGCTCTTATATGAAACTTTGCATTCCATCGTCTCCTTCACGTAGTAGCTAGAAGTTTTAAAGTTGGTGCAAAGAATATAATATGATATGGTAGAAAATGGTAAAAGATTCAAGGACAAAAGCAAAATGCATATATCTTTTTATTCCTTTTTCTCATATTAGGCCTCAAGCTTCATCTTCTTATCTAATAAATCTTCACATATCAAAATGCATGTCTTTATGTTTCTATTGGGTGTTTTATCCACTATTGTTATTTCAAGAGTTAGGATCTTCACAATTATTATCTTTCCTGCTTCCGTTTTGATATATGCTATTGGATTTTCGCTTGGATTCTTTCATGGTAGGAGTTTTAATGAGTTTAATATGAATGTAAGCAAGAAAAAAGGCAATAAAGGAAATTTTCAATGTCTATAATGAGAGATTGAGGCTACAAATGAAAATCTAGACAATTTAACAAAATTATTTTCAAGATATACATAAGATATTTTCAAGGTATTCCCTTTAAAGAATTTACAAACCCTAAACCCTTAAAATATTTCCAATATATTCCAATAAAATTTTTAAGATATATAAAAAATATTATTAAGTAATACACATAGTATATCCGAATTTTTCCAAATATATACCAAAAGTATTTTTAGAATATATCCAAAATATTTCTCCTTAGTGAATTATCAAGAAATTCATAGATATACCTAATATATTATCAAAATATATTCAATGTATTTTTATATACCCAGTTTCTATATATTCTTTTTCTGATTTTTTAATGTTTATTTCAATTTTTTCTTTTAATTTTTTTTCTGAAATTAATTTAAAAAAATTTTGATTATCGTTTTAGTTGATTTTTTTTTGATTTTTTTGATTATTTATTAAGCAACTTGCTCATTCAATTATTATTATTATTAGTTATTGTGGTGTATATATAGAGTTATAAATTTAAATACCGATGTAAAATAAAATTGCATGCCACCGCAAATTATAGTAAAAGAGAAAGTTTTCAGTAATACTGCCGTTAAATAAAAAAGGTTTTAGAAAAAAATTTTATATTTTATATTTTTTTGAATTTTAAAAATTAATTTTAGAATAAAACAGATAAATGAATATTATATATTTAAAAATATAATTTATAAAAAATTAAAAAAATTAATCAATTAAATAATTTTTTTTTTTTTTTTATGACTCCAAACGTAATTCCAAAACACCCCAAGAAGAAAATAGGAATGAAAATTCAAGTTTTATACAACTCGAAAAAAAAAGATAGTCATAATTTAAATATAGTAGCTTTATGCACGAAATTTTCTAAAACTTGCTAAAAAAAAACATCCAAACAAAAAGATTCTTCATCTCATCTTTGATCCGATCAATCTTATAGATTTTCTTACCCAACCTTGATGTGGTATACACCAGCCCTCTCCTCTTCCTTGACCTTTGGCACAACCACCTTCAATACACCATTTTTCATCTCAGCTTTGATCTGATCAGTCCTGTAGATTTTCTCCGGCAGATCAATCCTTCCGGTGTACCTCCTCCCGCTCTCTTCATCATCCGATTCCTTAGCTCCCTCTCCTTTGATTATCAGACTGTTATGCTCCACCGACACATTTACATCCTCCTTATCAAGCCCAGGCATGTCAATTCGAAGATTCAATGCATCCTCAGTCTCCCGAGCATCCCAGCCTCGCCGGACTCCGGATCCAATGCCTCGGGAGGCGAAGAGGAACGGATTGTCCACCAACTGGTCCACCATGTTCAGGACCTGGCTCAAGTTCCGACTGGGCCAAAATGGATCCACCGCGTCTAATTACATACAGAGTCGCTGTCAATAACCTTTTCTTTCATTCCCAATAGATTCTAGATCAAAATAGAAAAATTTCACCTAATTTGCCCACTAATTCCCCTGCTTTTGATAATAACTAAAATATACACTACGGTATATATGGTTTCGTGTTTCTTTTTTTTTTTCTTACGGTTTCGAAGCTACACAGTTGTCAAGTACAGAACAAGAGTAAATGACTGAATGAGAACAAAATTGAACCATTTGCAAAAGAAGCGAGAAGACGACTACCTGCAAGGAAATCATCTCGGCGGCGGGAGAGAGGGCGACCAGAGCGGCGATCAGCATCAATGCCACGCTCGTCAACGTCGTCATCAAACTGACGGACTGCGTCTGTGTTGAAGAATCGAGAGCCTGTTTGGATTGTGGCTGCTGGGCGAATCGAGCGGAGAGAGCTGGAAACAAGGTTTGAGGAAAGGAGCCTCTTGAGAGCTTGAGAAGAAGCCATCGTTCTCGAACTTTTGGAACGTAATAATGCTTTTGAGGGCAGAAAATGAAGCCTTGTATTAGCGCAGAAGTTGAATTCCACTGATTGCTTGATAAGCAGAAGTAAGGTTCTTAACTTCTTATATAAAAGTAGGAAGATGCTAGAACAGAGTGGGGAAGAAGAAAGAAAAATAAACTAGAAGATTCTAGAAAGATATTTTGTTCGGTACTTCTCGAACAGTCTGAGGATAAAATTATTTTGTACGTCGTCGCTTTTCCCATGGGCCGCCCGTGATTGCTGGGCCTGGACGAGAAAAACCGATGCAAAAATGTTTCTATTTTAATCATTAACTTCTAAAAATAAATTAGAGAAAATTTCACCAAATACTCACATTTATCATTTTATTTACAAAAATAATTCTAATATTTTTTTTTTCATTTTACAGATCCTCTTTTCAATTTTATCAAAAAATTTTCCCTATTATCTTCCATCTACAGTCAATGAGAACAAAGGCCATGAAAATCTAATTTTGAGTTCTTTTTGAGCATTTTCATGGCAGTAGAGTTTTCACTAGTAGTCTTTTCTCTGTTCTAACTTCTCCAGAATAAGGAGTGGATTTTGAATTCTTCAAATTTACAATCGTTGTTGCAGAAGAAGCACAACTGTCGTTGGAGGAGCTCTGAATTCTTCAAAAAGTATTCATCATAGGATATCTGTGGGGTTTGAAAGGCTACAGATCTATTTTTTAGTGGTAAAACCTTTGAAAAATTGGTGCGCACTTAGTCACGATCATTGGTACTCTTTTAGAAATCCACTAATTAAGATTTTCAATAATTGCTAACCTTTTATTCTTTTCATTGCCCATAATTGAAGTATTTCTTATCTTTAAACTCTCACCATCGTTATAGGATTATTGTTGTGGTGTTCACTGAGATTTTTTTTCAAGTGTAATGAAAAGAGTTTTGTTTATGTTGTTGTTGATTTTTTTTTTTATTATTTGTTTTTTTTTTTGTGAAAATCATTAAGATATACTCGAGATGTGCCCAAAATATCCTCAAGGTATATGATGTTAACTAAAGGTTTAACCCGCAAGTACACGAGCCAATCGTAAGATGACAAAGTATTCTTCTGGAGTCGATTTCACAAGGAATTACCAACTTAAATTCTTAATTACTCTAATCACCAATGTATACAAAATGCAACATAAACACTCTTATTCATTTGATTTGATTTTGATTAAGAACTAAATTAATTAAACTATAAATTGAATTGCAAATTAAATTAAAGAATAAAATCGATGGATTAAACATGTACTTGGTTTTACCCCCCCAATTCCGTATTGCCCTCCCAAATATTAAGTTTACCGAATTAATATTTCCTGACGATTACCTTATGAATTAACTAATCAAACAAACGAATTAACTAGTGTTCAATCCAATTTTTATGTTAGATTAAATATGATATATCTTATAATCAAACTCTAATATGTTCATTCCTAATTCAATCATTGGTGGCCGATCAATTATTAAACTAGAAAGTAATAAGGTGCAATTGAATTGAAATGAAAACATTGATTCATTCAATAAAAGAATGAGAGTTTATTATAGATTTGAGGTTGCTAACCAAGCACTCAAAAAGAATTTAATATAATATGAATACTAAATAAATCAATGTAATATTCATAATCAAACTAAAATAGCAACAGAAATTAAGAAGAAAAAAAATTATAATGCTCATTTGAATATTGAAATTTGGAAATTGGAGGTTGGTGATCTCCAATCCTTCAAGCTTAAGTCAAAATAACCATCAAAAGTAAAAATACTTAATTCTACTATCAACATGTCTACTGGAATATGAATGTGCCCACTAAACAATCTCTTGTGTGTATAAATAACCAAAGAAGAAAAAGAACTTTGAAACCCTAGAATATGTCTCTTTCAATCTTAGAGAAAAGGATGAAATAAAATACTAATATTTGAGTCCTAAGTTGAGTCTCTCACTCAAAATGTATTATTTTCCTTTTTATAGGAGTGAAAAACCCTAAAAGAATTGATAAAAATCATGATTGGGTAGCTGTAAGCATGATCTGCAGTGTCCCAGTCATCGTGTGCACGCGATAGGCATCGCACCATCGATAAATTACTGTTGACTTTTCATGCCTAAGCGTTGCGTGCATGGTATGGGCATCGCGATGTTGGGATAAATTAATGGTGTGTTGATGTGCACAGGCGTCACGTACATGCGACGAGCGTTGCGCCTGCAACAATAGCTCACTTCCTGCATTCCATCATGAGCGAGCGATGGCTGTCATGTGGTCGCAATGAGTCTCTCTTCCACAATTCATCTTTTTGCTTCTTCAAACACCTTCAATGGCCTCCTTTACAATTAACTATTCAAAATACACTTCTCGCGTTTCTTTTTACCACTTAAGACTTAAAAACATTAAAAACACAATTAAATACCAAATCAAACAAAAAATCACATAAAACAAGAAACTAAACAACTAAAAATACCTATTAAACCATAATAAATATAGTCGCATCATAATACACAACATATTCTCAAGGAATTTCAGGGAATTTCCAAGATATCCTCAAGATATAGCTAAGATATGACCAAGGTATACCAGACTTTATAAACTATTGTCCTAAGTTTTCTATGTAGAAAGTATCCCAAGATATTTTCAAAGTATACTATACTTTATAACATTTGTTCACAACTGTTTTAGGCTGAATGTATCCTCAAAATATACCCAATGTATCGCCAAGATATACCAAATGTATGCCCAAAGTGTACTTGATTTTATAAATTTTGTTCACAATTGTTTTAAGCCAAATGTATTCCCAATATATACTAGATTTTATATCATTTGTTCACGTAACTATTTTTGGCACAAAGCATCCCCAATATATACTAAAAGTATGATCAAGGTATATCAGGGATTATCGTTTGTTATGCCAAGTACTTTAAGCCCAAATTATCCCTGAAATATACCTAAGATATACAGGAGATGCTGATATAATTGTAAAAAGTATTTTTCAGTAAAATTGAAAAAAAATTGAAAACATATAAAATTGTAATTATTTCCTTTTTTTTTTTAGTATTTATGAAAAATTTCTAATAAATTAATTAATTGTGAAAAGGCTAATATAATCCAATTTATGATTTTATTAAAAAAATTATTTGGATTCATCATAGTCAAATTTTTTATTATTATTTTAAAAATAAAAAATAATACTAGAAGAATTTATTATCACAAAAAATAAAATAAAAATTTTAATTGCCAATTTGGCATCTCAACCGGGAAAATGAAAAACTGTGAGTGATAATTCAAGGTAAAAAAAAAAAAAAAAAGTGAGTGAGAACAGTTTTGACAATGGCTTCATGACTGCCAAAAAGGTTTAATCCGGCAGTGTAAACTGTGAACACAAACTGAGCAAAGATGATGCTGGATCTAGGTCCGCTCTCGGAGGAGAAATTTGATCCGAAGAAATGGATCAACTCCGCCTGCCAGACCCGACACCCCCAGGAATCGCTGGACAAGCATCTGGTGGATCTCGAAATGAAGCTTCAGATGGTCTCCGAGGAAATCGCGGCTTCTCTTGAAGAGCAGAGCGCAGCTGCTCTCCTCCGAGTCCCCCGTGCCACTCGCGATGTCATTCGCCTCCGCGACGACGCCGTTTCCCTTCGTAATTCCGTTTCTGCTATATTGCAGAAGCTCAAGAAGGTTGGCTATGGATTATAGTGGAAGAATGATTTTAATATTGATTAGATCTAGCTTGCCTTTTTTATTTTTTTAAATACAAATGCCTAAGGTTCATCTCATTGTAACTTTGAGAATCAATGTTTTGTGTCATAGTTCGCTATTGGACCTAATTGAGATTTTATCAATTAATCTGACATCGTGTTTAGGCAGAGGGATCCTCGGCGGAATCTATAGCTGCACTTGCTAAAGTTGATACCGTCAAACAGAGAATGGAATCTGCCTATGAGACTTTGCAGGTGAATTTTTCTTACCAATCCTGACAATTGAGTTCCCATTAACAATATAACTGGATATACCTGTTACTCGATTTGCATCTGAGTAATAACAGGACGCTGCTGGTTTAAGTCAATTAAGTTCGACTGTAGAGGATGTCTTTGCCAGCGGTGATCTTGCCCGAGCTGCAGAAACCTTGGCCAACATGAGGCATTGCTTATCTGCTGTTGGGGAGGTAATACTTTCAGCTTGAGTTGCACTGTGCTTTTGTTCAATTCATCAAGCTTTATGTGTGCGTGTGTGTTTTAATTTCTTAAATTTGATTCATTTTGGACTAAATCTATGTCTTTAGGTTGCCGAATTTGCCAACGTTAAGAGGCAACTAGAGGTTTTAGAGGATAGGCTCGATGCAATGGTACAGCCCCGTCTAACAGATGCATTATCCAATCGCAAGGTCATATCTAACTCACTTTTATTTGGCTATCGCTAGCTGATGCTGCCTTTTTCTTCTTTCTGCTCTACATCCCAATACACAAAAAATTGCTTCAAGTGCTTGACCATTTACTATGATGCAGGTTGACATCACCCAAGATTTGAGGGGAATTCTCCTTCGAATTGGGAGATTCAAGTCTCTAGAGACATGCTACACAAAAGTTCACCTAAAGCCCATAATGCAACTCTGGGAAGATTTTGATTTAAGACAACGAGCAAATAAGTTTTCAACTGAAAAGAATGAAATGGAAAGGGCATCAGGCAATAGTGACTTGCCCAGTGTGTCATTTTCAAGTTGGTTGCCAAGTTTTTATGATGAGTTGCTGCTCTATCTGGAACAAGAATGGAAGTGGTACTGTTTATGTTTTGCTTACCTGATACCTTATGATTAGAGTTTGTCTATTCGAACAGTGGCAATTGATTTCTCAATCGCATAAGTGTCAGTGAATCTATCATTTTGTTACTAGTATTATTATTAGAAGCAAATGCTGAAATCATGCTAATCCTATTGTTAAAAACAGCAAGGCTGACGCAAGAACAGGGCTGTCAATTAATTATGTGACAAGGCAAATGGCATTGTTTTGCTTGTTTTGGTAATACATGGGTTATTGATGAACCTAATTTTTAACATAAAATACTTAAATTTTGAGAGTGCTATCCAATTCCGGTAACATTTTATTTTATTTTTTTCCAGGTTTCTCTGATTTGTTATTACAATAAATTGTGTCGTAAATTTGTTTGTCTGCAATGCATTTCTCATCATGTTTGTGAAGGTGCCTCAAACGTAATTTTTACTTGTGGATATGATTTTTTGGACATACAGAACTTGGCACATGCTTTTCCAACAAGCATCTCTTCTTGCCCTTGATGGTGTATGAAGCTTTCAAATCTTGTTAATTTTTGTTGTTGAATGCAATTTCAGGTGTATGATCGCTTTTCCCAATGATCACAAAACTCTAGTACCAAAGCTACTGATTGAGACTATGCAAGCAATAGGAGCAACTTTTGTTTCACGTATTAATCTTGCAACTGGAGATGTTGTTCCCAAAACAAAATCACTTGCCAAAGGTTTCATCCCTTTGTTTTCATTTATGATAACCATATTTTTTTGAATTATATAATACCAATAAACCCTCATGCCACCTTGTCATTTTTAATGCTGATTTAGCAGATGTTTTCTGTTTCACTTATGAAAATATTAGCTGCTGAGCACCAGCAATTCAGCTGTTGGGAGCAGGTTGGGTAAAGGAAGATAATTTTGTTACAGATCTTAGAATTGTTTTAGGGGATTGATCATGAAGACTTAAAGCAAAAAAACAACTGCATCCTAGAATTTAAGCATCTGGAAAGATCTCTTTTTCTGAAGAGCCTTCTCAAGTCTTGCCCTGTATGGCTGCAGTGTGCTCTATCTTGGATAATTTTGAACTTTTTTTTTTTGTGTCAGAGATTTATTGGATTCTCAAGTTTGCTGTCAGTTTTTAGTTTTCCATTCTCATATTCTCAGAAGGAAGGCAGCCAAATGAATAATTTCAAGTTGAGGTCATTATCATTATGTTTCACAACATGGATATTTTTATTGGCAATTCTCAGGGTGTTGAAAGATGTTTTTAGTTTAATTATGCAGTTGGTTAGAGTACCGATTGTATAGTTGTTGGAAAACTTGACAATTGGTATATAAATTAGGACGATTCTAGGACAAACTTTCCACGAAATTGGTACACATTCATTTGGCTGGTTAATTTCTATTCTAATGGTGGTTACTTTTTATACTAAACTTTCCTTGAAATTGGTACACATTCATTTGGCTGGTTAGTTTTTATTCTAATGGCAGTCAATGTTGTTAGAATTAATCTTTTTATCATTATTAAAATGTATTATCTTATAAATCTGGGGACTGATCACATAATATTGATCAAGATAATTCATATTTTCACATGACATTTTGGCAATTTTTTTTATGTTGTTTTAATATTTTCTCCGAATCTTGATTGTTGTATCATTGTATACTTTCTCTTAGGTATATTGGATATTTTATCTAGAGAAATGCCAAAGGGTATCAAGATTCAGACTAAACATCTTGAGACCATCATCGAATTGCACAACATGACAGGGGCATTTGCAAGGAATATTCAGCATTTATTTTCAGAATCTGATCTCCGAGTTTTATTGGACACATTGAAGGCAGTTTACCTTCCTTATGAATCGTTTAAACAGAGGTGACCAACTGTAAACCAAAATTAGGTTCTTCCTTTTGATTCATTGATTTATTGGAGAGTGCTCGTCATTCAATATTTTTTCTAGCTCAGCATCAACATTCATTTTATAATAAGAAAGAAATGCACCTTCCCGATTTCAACCAGCAATTTCTTTGTCCATATTGTTATCGAGAAAGGGCTAGTACTAAAAGTTTGTTTTATACGACGATGGGAAACAGAAACATGAATGTGGTCTCTCTGTTATGTATCTCCTTTGCACTCAAGGTTCAGACATTTCTCATTGGTCCATAAAGCCCTTTTTACTTTTCCTAATTCAGTCACCTTCAAGGCTTCAACGTAACAGTAAACACTTCAATGTCATCATGTCCCCTGAAATGGACTTTCTATTGCATCTAGCAGTGTCATTGAATTGTTATTTGTTTTGTCCTTTCTGGTTGGTCTTTACAATGTTTGTTGACCATGACTAAATCTGATCATACATTTATATGTTTATTTGTGTTGAACTGTCAACAGGGTTTAGATGTTTCCCTTCTAACTTGTTTTGAATTTGCTAGTTGATATATTGTCTGCCTTTTTGCTTCTCTCTCTGGCTAAAATTTGCTCTTGGTCTCCACTAGTTGACAAATGATTAAATGTCTCGTAGGTATGGACAGATGGAACGTGCCATCCTGTCCTCTGAGATTGCAGGGTTGGACCTGAGAGGAGCTGTTACTCGTTTTGTGGGAGCTCAGGGAATTGAACTGAGTGAAACAGTTCGGCGAATGGAAGAGTCCATTCCTCAAGTTATTGTTCTTCTTGAAGCAGCTATAGAGAGGTGCATTAGCTTTACTGGTGGGTCTGAGGCAGATGAACTAATTCTTGCACTTGATGACATAATGTTACAGTATATCTCTTTGCTGCAAGAAACCCTTAAATCACTGAGAACAATCTGTGGAGTTGATAAGATCAGCGATCCAAAGAAAGATGTAGGTTTAGAGAAAAAAGAAGGGAACCAAAATTTACGCAAAGTTGACTTGATGTCAAATGAAGAGGAATGGTCCATCGTCCAGGGAGCCTTGCAAATACTAACAGTTGCAGATTGTCTATCGAGCAGATCTTCTGTCTTCGAAGCTTCCTTGAGAGCCACTCTGGCTAGACTGAGCACAAGTTTGTCTCTTTCTGTATTTGGATCAAGTTTGGATCAAAACCATTCTCATGTTGCTAGTAACGATGGTAATGGGGAACAGCCATTGGTTGGGAGGGCTGCTTTGGATGTGGCAGCTGTTCGGCTTGTTGATGTTCCTCAGAAGGCTAGGAGACTATTTAACCTTTTAGATCAGGTACATGAGTTTACTATCTTTGCGTCCCCTCTTCTTTCTTTCTTTCTTTCTTTTTTTTTCCCTTTTTTTTCTTTTTCCTCTCTCTCTCCTGTCCTGGTAAAGTTCAGTGGAGTGGGTTTGGTTTGTGGCCTTGAAAATGTCTGCCTGCTGTAATTTCATTTTGTTTTGTAAATTGGAAATTGCAAGTCAGTACTTCTTTTCAAGGCTAAAAGACTTTTCTCCTTTTCCATTGCTGTTTCAGTGATGTCTACAGAATAATATTGTTCTTGTCTTCTGTCATCTTGCAGTCCAAAGATCCTCGGTTCCATGCACTTCCCCTAGCATCACAGAGAGTTGCAGCATTTGCTGAAACAGTTAATGAACTTGTATATGATGTTCTCATATCTAAAGTACGACAACGCCTCAGTGATGTGTCTCGTTTGCCAATTTGGTCCTCAGTAGAGGAACAGGGTGCTTTCCCTCTTCCAACCTTTAGTGCTTATCCACAAGCATATGTAACCAGCGTGGGTGAATATCTTCTTACTTTACCCCAACAGTTGGAGCCCCTTGCTGAGGGCATATCTGGCAATGATTCCAACAATGATGAAGCACAGTTTTTTGCAACTGAGTGGATGTTCAAGGTAACCAACCTATACTCAGAAGATAGTTCTTGTATGTGAATACTTTTAATAAGCGATTGAGCATCATTTTAGTGTCTTCCATAGGCTATCCATTTTTATGATCTTCTCGGTTTTGGTAACATAGAGAAATCAGTTATAAAAATCTGTATCATAGTTAGTCTTCTCTGAAAGGGGGGAACAAGCTGTTAACCTCCACATGAATTACATATGAACAAGCTCACCAATTACACAGCTTAGTCTTCTTTCTGAACTTGAATAACTTATTCTATGATAGATAGTTTGCTAGAGATGTTTTTTGGTCCTTGTGCAAATTACACAGAAACCGGGTAAATTTTTCTTTTCTTTCCTTTTTTTTTTCTGGTTGGTTGATGGATTCAAGTTATTTTGTATCCTAATTTTTTTTCTGAGTCATTCATGTATCATAGCCAAGTTTACTAGAGAAACTATTTCTTGTTTGCTCTAGGTTGCGGAGGGTGCCACAGCTCTTTACATGGAGCAGTTGCGGGGCATTCAGTACATAACGGATTATGGAGCACAACAGCTATCTGTTGATATTGAGTACTTGAGCAATGTGCTTTCTGCTCTATCAATGCCGATTCCTCCAGTCCTTGCAACATTCCATACATGCCTCTCAACCCCCAGAGACCAGCTGAAAAATGTTGTGAAATCGGATGCAGGGAATCAACTTGATCCTCCGACAGCAAACCTCGTCTGTAAAATTAGGCGTGTTAGTTCAGATTAACAAATATGGTCCTGAGAATTTGTTTATTCTTTTTTTATTTTTCTGTGAATTCCTTGACGTCGAAATAGAGGATATAGTTTGCTATTAACGAAACGTTAGATTATAAGCAGCTGGATTGTTGAGATTAACACCTTTTGGAAGGTGAATGGTGTCCCTGACCAAGAATCGGATAACAAATAACTGTAACAAAAAAAAAAAAAAAAAGAGATTTACTGCATTCAATTTTTACATAAGACATAAAGGCCTGGAGACGAACATAAGCATTTTTTAATTGGCAGATTCCATTCATTACTATCACCCGAAGTGTGACTTCAAGTCCATTTGTTTTCTGGTGCAACACAGATAAACATCTAGATTACCATGCTAATGGCAGACTTAAAAGTGCTTGAATCCTAGAAAACGGGTACAGCATTGCAATCTAAAGGACGGTTAATGTTTCAACCCTCGCAGCAGTCCCATCCTATGAGAATTAGACCTTAGCAATCCAACCATGATTGAACTACCGACGACATGACCAGATGCAGTATATATGATCAAATGGCCACATGATTTAAAACCAGCATCATGACAATATATTTTAAAAAATTACAGAAGCAAAGCATGATTTGATATATAGTAATAACATTTGTTTGCAGCCACAATCAAAACTTTTTTGGCAGTACAATTCAGAGATCAAGCAGCACTTAGAATGCTAGGTGCTGGGCAAACATTATTACCAGCCATACATAAGATTTCTCAAATTATTCTTAACATTACATTCTACCCAATTTTGTGTCAATTTAAAAATATTTTTCCTTATAACACCATGGGTCCACTTACCAGCAGCAACTATGCCGTCCAGGTTTCTCAGATTACATGTCTTCCCTGCAAACTATAGAAACAAACTATTCGGACATATTATATACATTTTCAAGTTACCTCCAGGCACCCAATCAATTGCAAGTTACGGGTTTGCGATGCAGCATAACCTTGCATCCTAGCCCACTGAAGTAGATTTTGAAACAAGTGTAAAAAACACTATTACAGCAATTGCGGTTCAAAGAGACAGCTAAGCAGCTACGATTATCACTCTACAAAGAGAAGTGGTTACCTATAATTGTCTGACCCTGGTTTTGAAATTTTGACTCCAAAAACCCTACTTGGTAAAATAGGGTATCCATTTCTGCAAGAAGATGAATTGTAACCCTAAAAAGCGCAGAGTCCTTTGGTCTCAACAACAGCCTACTTGTGGACAATCTATGAACTGTCTGAATGATTCAACTTCCACCCAACAATGGGTCAGGAGGAGGGAAATAAACAATGTGCATTCTTACCTTGTAGATTATCAACATAATAACATGCGCATTAAAATCATATTTTTCTGTTATGAAGAAAAATCATGTCACCTGTAAAATAATCTTAAGTTGCACATGGTTAATCATAACAGATTTTGGAAATTCCGATCTTTACAGTTTAATGGAGAAAGCAGCATTCTTACACTGTAACTTGAAATGGGAAAAATTTTAAATCAATGATAAGCTGCACAAGTCAAAATATCACACTGCCCATCATAGAAATAAGATTTATGAGTTACCTCGAAGACATAAAACCATCGTCTCTATCAGCAGCAGTGGTCCATAGACAATTGTGTAAAAGAAATTCAATTCAGCCAAAGCCTATGATGAACACAAGACTTACAATGATATCAAGAATACCTACCTCAACAGTTTTCTCCTCTATAATATTGATGGAAATGGAGGTATAGTCTCAACAAAACTGTGAGATGGCAAGAAAACACTTTACCCACGATACTGGTTGGAACTCAGACTCTAAAACACGTGCTCATAAAGTTACAAGATAGAAGTCTACCTCATGTTATTTTAAGCTTGGATAGCTATCTACATAATCCATTTAATATGGACGAACTGGGCTTCTAGGGGATCTCCTGTGTCCATGCCTGACAGGGGAGTGTGACCTACTCCGATCACGATACCTACCTCTGCCACCATCTCTTCCATTCCTGGACCTCCTATGTGTTCCCTTTCCTCCATCCCCACTACCTCTACCATTCCACTCCCGTGACCTTTCACGATCCCGGTGGCGGTCCCTCTCTCTTTCTCGATCCCTATCATTAGAGTCACTCCTTCTTTCATATTCCTTCTCCCTCTGTTTCCTCCGTTCTTCTGCTTCTTTCTCCCTAGCTAGCCTCTCCTCTTCCTTTGCCTTCTCCTTAGCAGCCTGTAAATTGTATTATTCTTCCATAAGGTGAAAGGAATAAATAAACCCAATTTAAATTTCACTGTTATTTAAGTCACCTTGTATTCTGTAATGAAATCTCGGACCATGCCATAACCTATATGCTGCTTCCCTACAATATGAGACTGAGTCCTCTCTGCAGCATCATTTGCTACTAAAAAAGAACCACAAATTTCACACAAGGCCATCTTCTTCTCCTGGGGAACCATCAAAGCTTTATCATTCTGGGATTGGATCAGGGCCTTCTCAGCATTGAGTTCATCCACCTGTAATAGTCTCCAAGAGTTACAATTCAATGTTCAATGGTTGGCCAAGCAATATTCTTATACTTCAGTGAACCTTTTTACTTTGTAAATAATCAAAACACAACACAGCAGATGAGAAGTAAGCAGGAAGTGAAAGCATCTTTATTGCAAAATATCATTTCTTTAAATTCATACCTCATAATGGTTGTAAAGAGCGAGTTCCAATCTACCAATTGGAAGATTTTTTTTATTTTTAAGTTCATTTAAAAATATTTTATTTTGCCAGGTTAGGAATAGGATTTCAGTAGGCACAGATAAAATAACATCACCTTTTTCATAAGAGCTTGAGCTTCATCCACTTTCCCAGCTTCTCCAAGGGACTCCACTTGCACCAGCAGGTTCTTTATTTTCTCCTCCACTACAGAAAGCTGTTCAGACTTTTCAGCTGACAGCAGAGGAGGTGGTATAGGTTCCTCCCCTTGAGCTAAGCGTTCTCGTCCACGCCTAACCCTTCTATCCAAATCCATCACCTATAATTAAAGGAAAAAAGGAATTGTGACAGAAAGCATTTAATAAGGTTCAACCATAAGAAAAAACCAACACATGGAAGTATAGAACCTACCAATTTCTCACATCGCTGAGCCAGCTCAGATTCAAATTTGGATATATATCTGTTGTGTCTTGGAGACTTCTCAAAGCTAAAATCAGATATCAACCATACACCAATTAGATGAAGATTAAAATAAATAGTCAGAGATCTCTTCTCCAAAAATCAAAGCAACATAAAAAGAAACATATGGACATTCTTATCCATATCATATGCTGGATCAAATGCTTAGGAGACTGAATTAACTATGTTTAAATGTCACTTTTGGATTTATCATGTATCACAAGAACAAAAATCAACATGCAACACAACCAAAAGAATATAAATACAAAAAGGGGAAAAAATTCAGCACATCATGCCTTCTTGAAAGGATCTAATAGCATCCTTAGATCACTTTATCTTGGGAAGAAAATCAGTAACGTCCTATAATATAAACAATGTATCACAAATATTAAGCAGTAAATAGCAAGAGGCAGCTAATTCAAGAGAAGTATTTTAATCCAACAGACATTTTTGTTGATAACTATCTAATGGATATAATGACAATAACATAATTTTCCGAAAAAGAGAACTAGGATAGCTCATTTTTTAAGCAATTAAAATATCCATGTAAGTATTTAACAATCAAGCAAACACTACAGTGAAAAATAAACTCAATAAAGGAAAAAGAAAAAATTAAAAAGGAAAAAATCAGTTTCCAGGAAGAGAAAAGGAACAGAATATCCCACCTTTCCTTCAACTTCGGATCATGAATTCTATCGCATGGCCCTGACACAGAAACAACACAACAACAAATTGACTATTGAAATCCTCAATGCTCAACATAACAAAGAGAAGCTAGTACAATCCTCAGTGCTCAAATCATAAGGAGATAAGAGGGAAGATAGAACGCACCAAGATCGCTTTTGGTGTTCACGAAGAGATCATGGGGACAAAATCGAGCCATATAATATGGACAGACCTCCTTAGAATCCCAAGTTATTTCCCTGTAATCTTTTTTCTGTTCGTCCGTTAAATTACGAGCTGAAAAATTAACCATCCAGATTATACACTAATCCAAGCAAACGTCAAAACTTCTTTAACAAACAGAGCATGTAAATAAAGAATTCCAAATCATGTAAATATTAAACGACCAGCAATCTCAAAGCGTGAAAAGGATCAGTTACCTGCGCCCATGAGTTCGTCTAGCATAGCTCTTTGTAGGTCCATGGCCGGCAATGGAAACTCCAGACAGACTTGTTTATTATAATTCGAACAAAAAGAGGTATTGATGCGAAATAGCTCCGATTAATAGAAAATAATCAAAGTGCGTCTAATACGAAAAGGGCTAGGGTTTGAGGGATATTCTATGGGGGATCTTCGTAGAGGCTAGGGTTTGGCGGCGTCTATGGTGTTATCTCGGCGGCATAAAGAATGACCGTAGCATAAGCTAAAGGCCAAAGCCGTGGAGTGAAGTGCAGTTTTGATTTTATTTTTCTTTTCTGGTATAAATAATAAAAATATTTACAGTGTGAAATATATGGAGGAATTAAAGTCGTGATATTTATAAAAATAGAAAATCAAAATTAAAAAAATTAAAATAAAAATCTATCCTTTCCTTGGCAACTTTCCTTAGGGTCCTCTTCATGATATTTGAAAACTTTTCTTTCATAAGCTAAAATATGGAAGGAAATCTAATTTAATTTTTTTTATTTAATATAACTAAAATTAAAAGAGAAAAAAACTGTAGCACTATATATTTATTATTTTATAAAATATTTAATAATAATAGTTATATTTTTTTTTGTTTAATATATCATGTTTTTTTCATTTTAAAGAGAAAATAGAGAATAAAAAATAAAATTATTTTACACTTTTTTCTTTAAATAAAATAAAAATATTATATTATATTTTTATCTATCTAAATACTTAATGGCAGGTACATACAAATTATTTTTTTATTCCAAAAAAATAAAATGGCAATATATCCTTATGCTTAAGGATTTGTTTAATTTTGCAATATTGTTTAATTTGATTTTGACTTTTCAAACTTTTCCAAATAATTACAGACAGCCCTGGGTTGTGCTTAAGATTTACGCTAGCTACTTATCCGCATGCGTCACACTATATACGTCCCCGTTCCCTCCAAAAAATGCTACCTCAGAGGTATTTTCTCCGCCTGCAAGCTCAGTCGATTTTCTTGTTCTCCAATGTAAGGTTTTATTGTTTTTCCTCTTTTCCTTTTCAAATCCTAGGGCCAGCTGGGAAAAATACAGCGGATTACTGCCATGGGCTATTCTAGGGTTTCGCCGATTTCAACACATCACGATCCGGGGACTGTGCCTTTGCGAGGATCCGATTAGAAAACTTCTTGAGCCATAGCAATCTCCAAATCGAGCTCTGTCTCTGGGTCAATTTCATTACCGTTAAAACGGGAGTACGTTCCCTGTCCTTTCTCTGCTGTAAACGATTATTTCTATTAGAGTTTGTTTGGATAGAGGGGAGGGAGGGGTAAGTAATGGAATGGAAATGAAGGGTAGTCATCTACCCATGTTTTCGCATAAAATTTTTATAAATTTCGGCTTGTGTTTTAGCGCCTTAATTTTTGCATATTTTGGTGCATTCTGGATTTTGAGCGAGAATTAAGAATTCAACATGATGTTGTTGTCCAATGTTTTGTTTCAAGGCCACACCTCTTTCTGATCGTGAATTCTTGACAACCTTGCTTTGTTTCCAGCCACATTCCTCCGATTTATCAATACTCCTAAAGTAATCGTTTCCCTTTTTCTTTTAATGGCATAATACTTTTCTGTTTCTCTCATTTTCTCTGAACTTGCTTCTTTCCAGTTATGTTGTTGTTGAAGTGGAAGTCAAAAATCACGGTGATATGCTTTCAATCGAGAAATTTATCGTGATGCTATCATCATAGAGCACATAATTAACCAATCTACAAGCTCCACAGTTCCAAACGATTTCCTAGGTCCGAGTAATTTTCTGCTAATAAATATTTAATTCATTATAGAACGTTTCATGACTTGTGATCCTGGTAGGACATGTAACTGGCAGAAAATTCCTAAGCTATCCCAGATGCTTATTAGATAGAAAGCTTTTATCCTGTTTGTGTATTTGCCGTTACTGCAAGACATTGATCAAATCAATTGATTAATCATACCAGATAAATGTTATTTTCAAACTTTGTTCTACTGAATCTATTATTTGCATCATGAATTAAATTTGTCTGACCAGGGAATTAAAAAGGTGCAAAAAACAACTCTTGTGAAACCAAATAGGAGTTTGACAATATGTGCATCTTGTCATTTGAGAGTTGCTTTCTAGAAAACAGGAATTGCTTTTTTGCCAATTGTATTTTAGTTTTTTTTTCTCTGAAGGTTCCCTTGATTGATCATCCGAATACTAACTGAAAACTGAAGCAGCCACTCATTGTTCTAATGATTGTCAACGTGATGTTCTGAGTCATCTAAATGAACCCTACGCAATGTAAGGGTAGAGAACTTTGATTGATGTTCCAGAATATTTCTTGCTACACGTTTTTTTTTTCCCTGGTTGATTAGCCCACTGGAGGTCCTTAAAATTATCTCTTTCCTTCTGCTATTAAATGAACTGAAAAAAAATATGATTACTCTCTACTTTTATATCCTTTTGTCTCTTTCTTCTTTTCATTGTTTCAGTGAATGTTCTATATATTGATGCTGAGAATCCTGTGTAATAATAAGTCAAGAAAAAGCAGTGAGTTTTTGCGTTCAGGGAATGACAAAAATAAATTGACGGTAATTTTTTCCTTCTGTTTATATAGATCTGAAGAGAAACTATGTGATCACTAACTTGACGCTTTATTGCTCAGTTTTTCTTCAAGGCAACTCTTCTTCAACAAGTTGGTGATCTCTTACAAGATATTTATGATATTTACTGGTAATAATTGGACATCCAACAAAGTATTTACAACAGAAAAAAAAAATGAAAAAATGAACAGAAAGACTGAAAGAGCATAGAGAATCACAATTTATGTTTGTCTCTGCACCATTGTTCAGTTATTTGTTTCAATTTTTTTTCACTCCCAGTATGCTCTGTACCCGTACTCATTCACTGTGCAGTTTTGTCTTTTGGTTTGATCTTAGGCCCTTTCCTGGCAACATTTCTTCTTACCAGGGAACTGCCTTAGGTTTTTAAGTGATTTTTTTTTTTCTCTTTTTCATATGTCAAGCAACATTTCTTCTTACCGGGTAATTTCTTCAGATGAGTTCAGTGACGCCAAATATTCAACTTGCGTTGGATACTATTGGGAAGCTCCTAGAAAAGGGAAACCGGAGCTGGCATTGTAAGATGACTTTATATGTTGTCATCTTTACTACTATTAGTTTGATTCAGGTGTTAACTGATAAGCCAGAGAAGCTCTGAGAAAAGGGTCCAATCACCACATTTTACAAGTCTGTAAGGAACACTTCTAATTTTGTAAGATGATGATAAAGATAATTATATTAAGTCAAAACTAACTGTTGAAAATCTGCGTCAGTTCTTTGTATCAAACTTATTTTAATTTATTTTGTTAATCAATAATTAACTGGTTTGCTTTAGTTTGGCTTGGTTATTAGGTCTTGATTCAAGTAATTATTGGGGTTTGGTTTACATCATAAGTTTGAAAGATAGCAAGTAAGAAAAAGAAATGTTGCAGGTGGTTTGGTTCTCATACAAGGATTTTTTGAGATCACCTTATCATTAGCATGCCTACCTTCTTTTCAATACTTGTCAATGGTTTGTTATTATTACACTTTGTTTTAATTAGTTTATTGTTTGATGAACATATCAATTATGGTCTCACATACTCTAATCCTCCCTATTCCCTAGGAATTAGTTCCCTTTGTTAAGTAACAGCGTCCTTTTTCATTGCTGACTAGCCTGACTTAGTTCTTTGGGGGAGATTTTCAGCCAAAGATTTGCACTATCATTTTCAAGCTCAGTTCATTCGGTATTTTTGTGAGTCAAACATTACTAAAAGCTCTCAACCTTTCTTCACTTTTTTATTATTATTTTTTTCTGAAGTCTTCAATAGTTTCTTGTTTTTAATGATGCAAGACAGTGGCAATAGCACCTTTTATCATAAATTACAGTGGCGCACTGTTCCGCCAATTTCCAGGTATAGTATTACTTGCATGATTTAATTTTTTTATATTATAGAGGCATAAAACATGTTCGGCTTCCTACAATTGTCCAAATTTTTTATTTTGTCTTCTACTTTTATTTTGTCCATTTTATCATTCGTAATTGATTTTTTATCCATATTGTTCTTTGTAAAGTTTGTAAAAATATGCATATGGCTCATTGATGTTGACATAATACCATTGATTAAGTCAAACATTTTCTCTTGATACATCAGCATTAGGGAGTTACATGCAAGTTTTTATAAACAAACAAAAAAGTGGGTAATATGAACTCAAAATCATTTGCACCGTGCAAAGTGGAAAAAAGAGAGAGGCAAAATGACAGATTTGGATGATTAGAAGGAGCAGGATGTGTCTTATGCCCCTATTGTAGTAGAAGATAGAATGAATATGAAAATTTATTATTAATTCTTCATTTATTGTAAATATATAGATAATTTCATTTAATTTACAAATTTATATTTTTCTTCAATTATTAATAATTATTGTTAAATATTTTACTTAGTTTAGTTTTAATTGGAGCTTATTATGTCTAAAAAATTGGACTAACATATAACACATGATATGACATCAAAAGAAGCGGATCTCACGTTTCATCCACCAAAACTGGCGAGTGATTTGAAATGGAAGCCAAAATTAAAACTTAAAAGTTAGAATTGTAAAAAAAATTATTTAAGGTTTAAATATAAACAAAAATAATAAGCAAGAATATTTTACGTACTGATTTCAAAATGTTTTTTATTTAAATTAAAAAAATAATTCAATTTTTGTTATTGGTTCATAAAGCGCTAGGACGGTTAGTATGTTCATCACTTGGAAACAAGGTCCAGCCACAAGTTCAGCTCTCAAATAATTATCCAAAAGAAAAATCATATGTGGCTCTCATTTTGATTGTTTGTATCATTTTCTCCACAAAGCTGAATGCTCTACTCACCTAATCTTCTTCAGTCTCATCATCTTCGACACAAATTAGCCTCTCACTTCAACCATGAATGACACAGTAGACAAACTGGTCATCTTCTTAGCAAAGAGGGATGGCATAGACAAGCTCGTGAAGACTTTCCAGTACGTTTCAAAGCTTGTTCACTGGCATACAGAAGCTACCCACCCGGATATGGCACAGAGATTCAAGCAATGGGAGGTTGCCTCTGGCCTCAGCAGAAAAGCCTTCAGAACTGGCAGGTTCCTCACCGGCTTTAATGCCTTGAGACGAAACCCTGGTTCATCCGCAGCTTTCAAGTTCCTAGCTGTTCTTGCTAATGCTGGAGAAATGGTTTACTTCTTTTTTGATCACTTCCTTTGGTTATCAAGAATTGGGACACTGGACGCAAAATTGGCAAGACGGATGAGCTTCATTTCTGCATTTGGTGAGTCTTTTGGGTATGTGTTTTTCATTGTCGCCGATTTTATTATTATCAAAGAGGCAATAAAGGCAGAAAGGAAGCTGCTAGTTTCTGGTGAAGAAGATGATAATAAGGAAGTGAAAGCTAATATAAGGAAGATTAGATCAGACAGAGTAATGAGGCTGATGGCAGTAGCAGCTAATGTTGCAGACTTGATTATTGCACTGGCAGATATTGAACCCAATCCATTTTGTAATCATGCTGTCACTCTTGGGATTAGCGGTTTGGTCTCTGCATGGGCTGGTTGGTATAGAAATTGGCCATCGTAGATACCAATCTCACCAAAAATTCAGAGTTTAAACTTTAAATCAGTGAGCTCATGAGCACATGGAACTTTCATTAATTCATAGACTCAAATTTCAATTATATATGTGGTTTTGTACATTTGCTGAAGAAAATATTGTGATGTAGGAACATTTTCACTGATCCTCATCTGAATTAAGTGCAACTTTTATGCAAGGATTGTTATGAAAACGACACTAATCTATCATCATACTATTGACGTGGCGGTCATTAATTCGTCGAATTATGTAAAATTAGAAAATATCTAATCTTCAATCCACAGGTCCGTGCCCCTAATATATTTGTGTTGACTTGTGG
>CATIWF010012786.1:0-11771 GCA_949630135.1 Balakata baccata | reverse complement strand
AAATTATAAAGGTATAAATTCTGAATTTTCTTTGGTTGAATTAGTTTTAATTGGCACATGAAAATCCTTTGATTCGGGTTTTGAAAATTTTTATTTTCCGCTGCGTTATATGTATGTGATACATGATCAAAACCCTTCAACATGTCTAATTGAGTAATGAGTCTTAATGCCAAGATCTAACATCTCTTGGTTTAGGTATGATGTAGTCAATTTAAAAGTAGGCAAGACCTGTGTTAGCTTCTTTAACAAATCAGTCATCTTTTGCATGAACGGTAGGTGTGCCTGACTGACAAAAGTAGCGGCTTCAAAAGGTGAAGGTGTAGAACGAGCTGCACTATGTCTAGCATCACTGGCTAGACTCGGTTGAAGTGGAGCCTCATAATCTAAAGACTGATTGTTCTTGGATTCACCCTCAAAATTTGAGTGATCCATATTCAATCCTATATTGCAGAAGACAACCTAAATTAGAGTCACATAGGATACAGGATAAACACATACATGACACTTCTTAAACCTATTTAAAATAATGAGGTGCATCATGGTCATTATGTCTAACTTTGAATCGAACCATAATCCTGATCGTAATTCGTAAGATATATACATAATTCAAAAATGTTGGAGTTTACAAAAATTGAGGTGCAGGAGTACCTAGCTCATAAAAGAGCCATAAATTACAAAATCCCAATGTTCAAAATAATTTGATATGTACAAAATGAAGACTTTTACAAAAGAGTCATTATGTGACTTATACCTTGTATCTATGTGTTGACTCTGTACTTTAGGGCTCTTTGTCTTCTACGACTCTTCAGGTTAAATCTCTCCACCTATATGAGAGAGACAATAAGCACTCTCATGCTATATAACAAAACACATTTCTCAATAATCATGCCTTAGGCATCCACAAATATCATAATAGCATCTATCCATTTATGAATTGACCTCTTGGGGTATCAAGCATCTCCCGATATAAATAGAATCATATACCCTAGAGGTATTAGGCTTCAATTCTTAAAGATTTGGCCTCTCTGGGTATTTAACTTAAAGAAAATCATTAGGGCATTACAATACCGTTCAACCCTAGGTGGCATGTCAATCAATCCATATCTAGTTTACATGTTTATCAAAATTAAACAAAAGATATCACAAAGTGCACAAGCATTTCCTAATATTTGGTCAAGTTCCAAACTCGACTACAACACTCAATTACCATGTTTCCATGGATTTAAACCAACCAATCATTCATTAATTAATTAGCCACCATTTAAGGTTCTCAACTACCGTATCTTATATAATGGGCACAAGCCTCTCATAATTCGCATATCCATACCTTCGAGGCTTCCATCACATTTAATATACTTTTGTTAGCATTTATGGTTCAAGCACAAAGCTCATTTAATTCAAGCATTTATGATATAATCATTTATATGCCAATCACATGTATGAGTCACAACCATGCCATAAATGCAAGAGGTATTATTGCATACAAACCTTGATTCTCTACCAACTTGACTTCACAAAAACCAAGCTTCTCTACCTCCTTAGTGGTTGCCTCAAGGGTCTTAAGGAGCTCCTAATACAAACGTTTACTCATCAATACATTTACTTTGCACAAAAACTAGGAATCATAACTATAAACCCTAGGTTCCATAGTTTTCACCCGAGATATTTTTCCAAAACTAGATTAAGGGTCCAAGATTACTTTTTGTACATGGATTAACTTTCTAATCATAAGATCTTACTAAATGATTCCCCATTTCTATCATAAACCCCTAACACTAGGTAGATTTTTAAGTTTCTTTTTGAAAAAAAGAGAAATCAAAGAAAATCTAGGATCATAATAGTTAAGATAAAGTAAGCTTACCAAATTCCCCTCAGATCACCTTTCAAGGTCAAATTTGGTATTGGGTCTCCTTGTTCTCCTTTCTCCTAAATGCAATCTCTTTCCTTTCTTCTCAAAATACCCTTAAAAGTGATGATCTTTAAGTTTGATGTTGTTTGTCTTAAGTATTTGAGTGATCTTTAGGTTAGATTCAAGTTGAGAGAGAAGAAGAAAGTGATTCTAGGGTATTTCTCAAGTAAAGGATTGGGTAAAATGGAAGAATGACCGAAATGAGGGTAGGCATGGGTATTTATAGTCAAAACAGATCGATATTTATATCAAATGACAATTCATGAGCGTGTAAGGGTTACACAGTAGTATAGCTTGGCTGCAGCTTGCACGAGCATGTAAAAGGATACAATCGTGTACAGAAAGAAATTTGTCCCCAGAGTATATGGTTGTGTAGAGAGTACATAGTTGTGTAGAGGGTACATGGGCATGTCCCCAAACCTTAGAACTCAACATGGTGAATGAGCTTGCAAAATGGTACACGAGTGTATGGGGCTATATAAGCTTCTAAGCCATCAAAGTACATGATTATGTGACTAGTACACGATCATGTACAAACCTTGACATATCTTGCTTAGTTGCAAATCCCTATATGAGCATGTAGGGTATACACAGTCGTGTATAACACTGTGTTTCCTTTTTTATCTCCTTTTCTTTTGTTTAACATGTTAACCCTTTTAATAACCTTAAAGGCCCGTTTTATGGGCATGATAACCATTGGCATACACTTTTACCAAAATATGCCATGTCACCTTAAAAGTCAAATTGACCAAGTTTGACTGTCGAACTTCACAGCCGGGAACGGTTTACTATTCTAGAAGTACTCGAAGACAGTAATCCAAAAGCTTCATGTTTAAATTTCACAAAGAAGTCCAGACCAGGAAATCAAGTGTCACGATCGAGAAATTTATCTAAAACTAGCTATTAGAGCTATGGGACAATCAAAGGAATCCACGTGTCATTACTTGGTGGTCAAACACATTTCTCAATTGGGAGAGCCTAGTTCATGACCAGGAAACCCTTTATGCAGGCAACATTTAATACACTTGTAAGAGAATGTTAGAAAGAGTTATGACGCTATTTTTAATAGCTAATTGGTGGGTAATTGGTATAAATATCCTATCAAAAGGCTATTTATGATGACCATCTACTTTTTAAGTGCAAAAACTGTTACAATTTCAATTCTTATATTTATTCATTAATTCTTGCAAAAGTTCAAATGGTAACCTTAAACATTTAGGTTGATCTTATAACAAGGGTTTGTGTTCATGAGCTAAGTTGAAAGGAATTTGTTGTTGTGTTAATCATCAGACACACAAGGGAATTTTGGGTTGTGTGTGAGCCATTGGGAAAGCACCTAGTTGTGAGTTAACTAGCAAAACTCTCAAGTGTAATCCAAGAGATTAGTGAGTAAAACTCCCAATTGCGATTAGGGAGAGAACTAAAGTTCGTTAATACCTAAACGTCTATAAAAATTCGTTGTGTCTATCTCTCTTACCTTACTCTTTTCATTTCTTGATTCTTTATTTGCCAAAATTTTTAATTCCACACCAATTCATCTCCCTTCTTAGTGATTGTTTGGGCAATAACATAAACAAGGAAGAAGTTAGTATCATAAGATTGAAAAATGTGAATTTAA
This sequence comes from Balakata baccata, assembly GCA_949630135.1. Taxonomy (NCBI): domain Eukaryota; kingdom Viridiplantae; phylum Streptophyta; class Magnoliopsida; order Malpighiales; family Euphorbiaceae; genus Balakata; species Balakata baccata. The sequence continues at coordinate 8,244 of CATIWF010012786.1, read as the reverse complement.
AATGCATTCTTCTTAATAATTAGATAGCCCATGTTCTTATGATTCATGAACTTGTTTAAACTCTTTCCAATCATTTGCAATGATAAAGTCATATAGTTCCAGCAGTGACTTCTGGTCAGGATTTTTCTTTATATACTTATCAACCAAACGGTGCTTGAAATCCTTCCACTGCATCCCCGTATGTTTTAGTGCAATCTTTTTCTCATCATTTAGAACATTGAACTCTTTCTGTAAAAAGAAAAAATTAAGCTTCATCAGTTTCAATCAAAATTATAATCCTTTTTATCAAGTTTGTTAATAACTTCAAAGAAAAAGTACTTTGATATCTTGCCAAATTGTATGCTTCAGACCCTTATTGACCAAATTCCATTTTTTTTATTGTTATCTTGACTTGAGATGTGTTACAAGCCAATTGTAGGAACTAAATCTATCGGCATATGTTTCTAGTAGGTGACCTAACTCATCAAACTTTATCGTGTTTTGTTCATCCCCTTTCTTTTTCATCTTCTTGCATATGGTAGCTTCCCTAGTCTTCCTTGATGGTTCCAAACCTTCTTGAAGATTAGACATGATTTCCTATGATATAAGCATAACAAAGAAACATGTTAGTATAATCCATAATAATATCAATTTATTTTAGTATAAACCACATCAGAATACACATATTAGAGATTTATTTGATAAACAATAACAAAGAAGGGGTAATTATCAATATAAAGCACACTAATCATACATGCACAAAATATAAACATACCATGAATACATGTGTATCAACTATTGGTGATTTTTGATCAACAGGCCTTTAATATGATAGGGACGATTGTAATTTGTATTTAAAATTTCTTCCCAACTAGCATAGGTAGCCTAATATAAAACGAGGGAGTCTCATTAAACTGATCATACTCTTCCTCGCCTACCACATCATCAATAGTAATAATACACCATATACCTTCAAGAATAAGAGACCACTTACTATCGCCAGGGTCAATATAAAATACTTGTTTGGCTTGTGAAGTGAGAATGAATAAATCATCCTTATAACCCAACCAATTAAAGTCGAATGTGAATCCTAACTTATCCACTTGAACATCTTGTCGATTCTCAATCCATTTACATCAGAGGAGAGGAACTCTAAATTCCTTGTAATCAAGCTCTAAAATGTCTTTAACTACACCATAATATGGCATTGTAACATCTATTGGCCTAGTGTATTTAGTACTAGCAAATTCTCTTGACGATGCTATCAAGGTAACTCCTCTATTTTGCATTGTACTTTTGTCATCTTAACATTTAATACTGAAGGTATATCCATTAATGTCATATCCTTCATAAGACCTTACGGTCAACCTAAGGCTATAGACTATCCATTTTATGGTATCAGTTACATCCTCTAGCACTTATGATAACTAATGTATCATTAGGTCTTTAAACCATCCAATATAAAAATGATTGTGTTCATTTGTGAACCATATTTCACCTTTTGAAGGATTTAGACACCTTAAAATGGTCATGTGCTGTCTAAGTATGGATGAACTTCTGTAAAGTGGTGTAACACAAGGAGGTGTGCTTTTCTCATGCATCTAAGAGCTAGGTAATACCCTTTTAAATCCAATCCTTCCTTCAACTCTAAGTCTCCCCACATGACGAGACTTAGGAATTTCAATAGGTTTAACACCTAACAAGTAGTCAGTGAAAAATTCAATACTCTTATCAATCAAGCAATCTTTAAAAATATTTACTACCTTCTAGTAAATATCGGTTCCTCATGTACCCTTTTAAGATACCCATGAATCTCTCAAAAAGATATATATACCTCAAACACATTGAACCATACAATTTAATCTGTCTCACTAAATGAACAACCAAACACACCATTATGTCAAAAAATGAAATAGGAAAATACAGCGCTTTTCATGTTAAAAGTACACTTGGAATAAAAGGACAACACCACAAACTAAAAAAAAAAGGAGTGTGACTTGATTGTGTTCTTCAAATGCACAATGGGAAGGCCTTTTCCTAGAAACTACAATGTTACATTTTCCCAAAATGAATTCATACCACTACCCCCTCTTTTTTAAAATTTATAACCAAACAAGCACTCGAGAGCCTCAATTCCTTTTAGTTTTCAAGCATATTAGTTCACCCACCCAAATGTCTTTAGGTGATTAAAGAGAGCTAGCAAGAGGGAGGCAATATACAAAATGACATTGAAATAAGACTACAAACAAAAAGATTAAAAGCTGGAATTCAGAAACTTTTTGAAATATATTCAAAAGGAAAAAAAAAGTGTGGGCTTGGCTTGATGGAATCTAGAAGGCTATTGACTCTAATGGATCAAGAGGTCTGCTAAAGTTGGAAAAAAAAAGTTGAAGGAGGAACTCTCAACTATTCTACTATAAGTAGAAATTTTTTGCCACCAAAAATCAAGATGCCAATGGGTGCAGTTTGGTGATAGAAATACTTTTATTTTCACACTTTCACTATCGCAAGACACAAGAAAAATAAAATTCTTATGTTGCAAAAAGCTGATGGGACTGGGCAGTGGAGACCATGTTGAAATGTATAGTTCATGACCTTTTTTTATGTCAATATACAGTGATAGAGATATTCCAGCTACTAGCTGTCTTCCTTTAAATTACTTTCCTATGATTCCAATGGAGTTGAAAGGGCACTTGACACAGCTTTTTACTCATGAGGTAGTGAAGATAACGTTATTTGAACTGAATGAGATGAAGAAACTACGTCCAAATGGTATTCACACTAGAGTCTATCAAAAAATATGGAACTTTATGGGAAAAACTTACAAACTTAATCTTGAATTTTTTGGCAAATGGTTGCTTACCTATGGCAGAAGTGATGTGATTTTAGTAATGGTGCCAAAAATAAATAATGTAAAAAATGTAAATAAAAAACCTTGTGTGATGTATCCAATAAAGTCAATACTAAGTCCTTAATAATAAACTTAAATTTATTCTGTCAACAATTATCTCCCTTTTTCCAAGTAGCTTCATTCCTAGGAGACAACAGATAACATATGTTGTTATAGTAAAAAAGATTCTCCTCTCTATGAGTAAACAATAAAATGGAGTAGGCTTTATAGCAATAAAGATTGACCTTCAATATGAACACCTGAATTGGGATTTCATTAAAGAGACTCTTTGGGAAGCTTGGTTGCTAACGGTATGGATAGATCGAATTTTGGAATGTATCAAGTTTGCTTTCATGCACATTATATGGAATGGGGAGTTATTAGACTCTTTTAATCCTACTAAAGGGGTTAAACAAGGGGATCCAATTTCTCCCTATATATTTGTTTTATGTATTGAGTGGTTGGTGCATTGCATAACAAAAGCTGTTGAACAAGGAGAATGGAAACCGATCCAAATAAATCGATGTTACCTAAAAATCTCTCATTACATGTTCGCATATGACATTGTCTTATTTGCTGAAGCTTCGACTTAAAAAAATTTGGGTTATTAGAATCGTGTTAGATGTTTTTTACAATGTATCGGGGTCAGCGGGTCAATTATTATAAATTTACAACAGTTTTCTAAGCTAATATAGATGATACAATAACTAAAGAAATTGTTAATTTTGCTAATTTGACTCGTGCAAGAGATTTTGGTATGTACTTGGATTCTCCTACAGAATATGGGAGACTAAGTAAGAATATGTATCAATTTATTGGGGAACATATCCAAAATTGCCTTGCTAACTAGAAAATTAAGCACTTGTCTTTTAGTGGGGAAGATCACATTAGCAAAATCGGTATTGAGTGTTATTCCTTCTTATGTGATGCAAACATGTGCCTTACCGTACTCCTTGTGAGATAAAATTGATCAACCTATTCAAGATTTTATTTGGAGAGGTTCTCATAATAATAGTAGGATACATTTAATAAACTAGAACACTTTTACTTTGCTAAAAAAGAATAGCGATTTGGGACTTTAAAGAATGCGTGAGACTAATACAGCTTTGCTCTCTAAATTAGTTTGGAGGTCTCTAATGCTGGAGAATGGTTGTTGGAAGGATATGTTAAATGGTAAATATATGCCAAATTTGGTTGCAATTAAATTGTTCCTATTAAGAACTGGTGCTTCACATATATAGTAAGGGTTATTAAAAAAAATCTCTTCATTTTTCTTCCATCATATTAGACAGATGGTTGGAAATGGGATGCTAACATATTTTTAGGAGGATATTTGGTTATTAAAGGAGCCACTAGCCAGGTTTGCAATTTGCAATCTTTCTTTAGAGAAATGCCAAAAAATGGTGAGGGACTATTGGATTCATGGATTACAGGTTTTGGTTAGAATAGAGACCTATTGAGTGATGTTTTATCTGAAAACATCATCTAGTATCTTCTCTCACTTATGATTAGTGAGTGGATCTAGTGACCATGATCCATTCGCATGGCAACTTACTAGCTCAAATATTTTCTTAGTTAGTTCATATATGGTAGCTATGAGTAATTATTATTATGCTAAATCAAAGTTGTGGGAGATTATTTGAAGTACTAAAGTACCTCAAAGAATTTGTACCTTTATTTGGCTTATGGCTCTTGAAAATATAATAGTGAATGTTGAATGTCAACGATAGGGTTACACAGAATTTGTTGGTTGTTCTTTGTGTTCAAGGATTCAAGAGAGTATTCTCCATGTTATATGTGATGGATGTATAACAATAGATTTTTGGAAAGCCTTCCTAAATGAAGAGGAGATTGAACATGACTCTAAGTTGTCGTTCCACCAATGGATTGAATATAATCTTACAATTAGTAGGGAATCGAGTTTTAACTAAGAATGACCCATTCTTTTCGGCTATAAGGTTTAGTACATGAGGAAATGGCATAAGGACTGCATTTTTAAAGGTCATGTTATGCCTCATTCTCAAAAGTGAAATGGATTAAAAAGTAAGCTTAGTATAGTCATTCGGGAAAAGAAAGAAAGGGCGTCCAAAAAGGCATCCAAAAAATGCAAGTTAGACTTATCTGATGGAATTGTCCTCGAGAAAGTTGGTGATTGCTCAACACAAATGGAGCTTTAAGGGGAAATCCAGGCCCTACTAGTGGCGGAGGAGTGGTTTGTGATCACATAGGTAGGTGGGTAACTAGATTCTCTCTTAATATAGGGATATGCTCATCAGTTTTGGTGCAACTATGGGCAATACATAGAGGTCTTAAGCTGGTGTGGTCCTAAGGCCATAAGAAAATAACTAGAAATAGACTCTTTACTGGTTGTGGACTTATTACTTCAGTAGAAATATAGAAGTAGCAAGTTCAGGCACATTTTGCTGAAGTGTTGGGATCTTATGAATTATGAATAGGAAGTCAAAGTGACATATGTTTATAGGGAGGCAAATAGAGTTAATAGTTCAAAAAAAACCTTATGTAAAATGTCAAATGTGTCTATTTTGTAAAAAAACAGACCTATAACGTCGATATAGTGACATTTTTGTAAATAAAATTAGATCAAATATGTCTAATACCCTAAAATTAGACACATCTGAGCCTCAGATGTGTCTATTTTCCTTAACAGACAAATCGAAGGCTCAAATGCATGTTTTTAGGGTGCCAAATGCATCTAACCCATATAAAAAACACCCTATCCTTTATTTTTTCCACCCCACAGCATGCCACCCATCTTCTCATCTTCTGTAATGCCTACCAGTTAGGGTTTAATCATAACAAGTATCAAGTTTGATATACAAGAGTACACAAAAGGAATATCAGGGGATTACAAAGGCTTATTTGAGGTTTATGCTTGTTCTTTTGTCAAAAGTTGGCTTGAGTTTGGTGTTTGGGGTCAAAACGGCATGAAAAATGGAGATATGAAAGGGTCACGCCTGTGACTAGGGTAGTCATGACCGTGACAGTCGATATTTAAAGGGTTTTAGCTTTGTTGAGTGTCACGCTAGTGATTATGTGAGTCACGACCGTGACTCATCTAGTATAAATATGTGAGCTTCGTTTCATTTCATTTTTAAAGCATTATTTCACCCTCTCTAACCCTAAGACCAAACCCTACACTCAGAGATTCACCTCCCCAGCCTTCTCCCATGGATTTCTAAGCCTTTAAACACAAAATCAAACATCAAATAGGGAGATTTAATAAGATCTAAAGGGTTTCTTCAAGAAAAGAGGAAGAGTCTAGAAGGAGGAAGTTGGGAGCTTGGAGAGGAGTTTAGATTTCACAAACCAATTATATTTTCTTCAAGGTTTAGGTAAGAAATCTTGCTCCTCTACTTTATTTACAAGTTTTGTTGTGCATGTTACCCAAAATGGGTAGTGGCTTATTTGTAAATGGGTTTGTGTGTGAGGAGATTCTTAAGTTTTCTTATGGGAAAACTATCTTTGAGGCTAGATTAGGTTGGGTAAATCATTTATAGAGAGATTTGAAGAAGAAGAAAAGACAAGGCTTTATGGGTTTTACCTATACCTTGATGTGTGTTTGTGGAAGTTGATGTATGGTGTTTTTATTGTGTTAGGAAGACACATAGAGCATAGATATCACCTCTAAAGGACAGGTTTAAGCTTGGATGAAGTGGGATGTTGCGGAAGTCACCATTTTAGCTGAGGTTAGTGTATTTGGACCTTCAAATCTTTATGTACTTTGAAGCTTGTGTGTAATTGCATGAAAATTTTGTGTGGTGGTTTAAGTTTTGTGAAATAAATAACTTGATGGATTGTGGATGCCTTTAGTTGATATAATTAATGAATTAATGAAGCATGAAATATTAAATTAGCATATTAAAGTAAAATGGAGATGTATAATCTAACTTGGCATGGTTAACACTCTTAGAATTTGTATTATAAGAAGAAATGGTAATTTGGACATAACAAGGATATATGTGGTGACCATACTAAGATTAGTTATGCCATTGTTAGAGAAATAACAAAGTTTGGTACATCAAAGGCATAAATGGTTGTTGGATATGTTAATGCCTATTGGTAATGGATTTAATAAATGACATTTTTTAATATAAAATGTGTAATTAGGATAATGATGAGTTGGCATACCTATTATGCTTGGTTATGGTAAGTTGAGAAGAAAAATTTATATGAATTGTGATAATGATATGTAAATGTGAAATACATGAGTTTGTGGCATGGTTTATGAATGAATGTGCATTTTGTAGAGTTGTTCCAATTGGGAGAACCAAAGATTGCATATGTGAAAGTTGTTTTGGCATGAATGTTGGAGTGAACCAAAGAGATAACTTGGTTCATCACTAGGTTATGACTAGACAAACTATGACACTATTTGTGAACCCTTTTGTTTAAGTGGGTAGAAAGGTTCCCCACTAGGGTTATGGCCAGGCAACCCATGACACTGGATTTAAACCCCTATAGTGAGTTTTTTTGTGATTTAATTGTGTGATATTTTATGAGCCATGCCATGCTATATAAAAACTGAGCTATTTTTTAGAAGAAATGAGCTTTGTGACATGCATTCATGTGATGAATTTATTATTTAAATCATAAGCTGAGATTGTTCATATGAATCATGGGATTTATGTTAAATTATGTTGTGATATAATGTATTCAGATAATAATGAGAGAAAAAAAATGAGTTTTTTTATATTAATATTGTAATGATAACTATCTTTGTGTAAAGGGAGAATTATGAGGAAGATAATGCTTAATTACTGTAACTAGGACTAGAGCTAGGACAAATGGCATGTCATTGAGGGAGTTTGGTACCACTTTAGGCCAGAGTCGGCCATTATAGAAATAAGACCCATGTTTTGAGGAATTATGCCCAGAGTGGCACCCTCGAAGATATTGAGATGATCCTTTTTCAGGGGAGTCCCTAAGTGGCTTGGAGTAGCCATGTCTCGAGAGGGCCATAGATCGTGTATCCATTTTAGTCCAATTTAAAGTATATGGACGAAATAATTATGACAATTACATAATGGTAAGGATGGTTGAGATAATGATTTGAGAACTTAATGTGATTATTATTTGCAATATGTATTGTTCTGATGGGAACATGGTTGAGTTAATTTCACATGCTTATGCATACATTCATGTATATGTGTACACATATGAGTGAATATCCAATGCTTTGTGGATATCACTTTGGAGTAAACCTTAGGGGGGCTTTGTAACACCCTCTCATATAATTAAAATTAACTCAATTATATAAGCAGGTGTTATAGACTTTCCGTTATTGAAAACTTGTGAAAATTCAAAACTTTTTCTTTTCCTTATATTATTATCTCTTAACATCCTCTCATACAAAT